>PVKE010026564.1:0-22209 GCA_004027555.1 Craseonycteris thonglongyai
GGGGAGACAGAGTTATTTAGGAGAAAGCTCACATGGGCTCTAATCTTAAGCCTGACATCTGCTGGCCTTGAGGTACGAGGCAAATATTAATACTTGAAATGCTTTCATTTTCCTTTTTCTTACCTGTAGAACACAAGATGGGGTAGGGCTCTCCAACCTGACTGTACAGAAAATCATCTAAAAGCTTTGATAAAAATGAAAATCCCAAGACCTCCTCTGAGAAATCCTGATGTGAAGGGAAGAAGAATCAGAAATCTGTAATCATTATAGAATCAGCACCAAAAATGATTCCAACACAGTTGGTCAGGGCACTAGAGTTAGAAATTGCTGGACTAGAAGAAATGTAAAGGTCCCAGGTAAATCCAAGGTTATGTCTGAAGCATTAAGCATCCTCAAACTTCATGATGTCTGTGAAGATCAAATCCTGAAAATATTTAAGATCTTAAAATTGGAACTGGATCAAATTCAAGGGTTAGGATCCTGATAGTCTTTTACTCAATGGATGCATGACATTTGCCATTTATTTTAAGCAATTCACATATCTATAAATTGAAGACTAATTCATTTCCAAGGTCTTAAGTTTAAAACTCTACTAAGAACTTAATATAAGTCTAGGTTACATGAATCAGATGCATTGGGAAAGTCAGTGAAGAAAGCATGTTTCCTTGTAATATGTCTCATCTTTAAAGACACTTCATAGACCCAATCTCTGTTTAATTACCATGTACCTTGTGAATAGAGTCTTCAACATATATTAAATCTGATTAAAACGAGTTCCAGCCCTTCTCTACTGAGAACTTCCCAAAACATTTTATATTTCTATTTTAAAATATAAATTTGGGGCAAAGAGAAAGAAAAAGAAAGAAAAGATATTTAAATGTTTTAACTCAACAAGCTAATTATTATATAACATCTCTATTCAAATACTAAGTCCAATTTTGGGCACAATATTTATAATAAGGATATTTGACTTTGGGTAGTGAACACACAATGCAATATACAGATGATGTATTATAGAATTGTATACTTGAAACCTATATGATTTTATTAACCATTGTCACCCCAATAAATGTAATTCTTTCTAATTAGAAAGAAAAGCCATAAATCTGGACTAACTTTCTCTGCTTTGGGGCTTGCAGAAAGAACTGTCTGTAGTTTATGTGAAACTCTGTAAATATGTTTGCAGTGGTCGATATACTAGAGACAGTAGAAAAATAGGTTTTCTGATAAGACATCAGTTTTGCAATGAACACAATGAAATATGTCACTTTCAAGTTGAGTCCATTTCTGAAATTCCAGGAAAAGCCATCGCAGCCCCTGTCGTGGAGCCTGGATAATTGGGATTCATTGCACAACCTACATTCTCTGAAAGGTGATTGACATCTCTGCAGTCTGTGTGTTGTAAAACTGGCCACATTGTCAAAACCTGAGCAAACACAATGTTCTCAAAAGACTAACTGAAATTCAGTTCAATGCAAAGATATGGAGAGGTTTTTAAATATATATTTTAATATGTAGTTTTTAGAATTATGATTACAAAAAAATACTTGATCTAGATTTGCACTGTCCACTATGGTAGCCACTAGCCACATGTGGCTATTTAGTACTTGAAACATGATTAATCCAATTTGAGGTATGCTGTGAGTATAAAATATGCACTAGGCATCTAAGATTAAAATTTTAAAAAACTGCAAAATGCCTCATCAAAAAGTTTTATGTTGATTACAAGTTGAAAAAGTAATATTTTAGATATACTGGGTTAAACAAAATATTGTAGCAAAATTAATCTCACTTTTTTTTTTTTTACTTTTTTACTGTGACTACTATTAGATTATTAAATGACACATTTCCATCACATTATTTTTCTATAGGAGAATAATGTTTTCAACACAAAATGAGAGGATGTGCTTTTTCAAAATAGTTTCACTAATACTATTTTAAGCTCATTATAGCATATGTTCATACCTACACTATGTGAGTTCAAGGGAGTAATGTCACTCCATATCAGTTTATTGAATACTAGACCTCTAAAATATAAAATTGTATTTTTATTTTATATTTAAATAGTATAATTTAAATAATAAAATTATAACTTCAGAATAACTTTAATTTATCTATAAAAGGATTTTTATATATGACAATGTCTTGTAGGATCTTAGAACTGCTAAGAACCCAAAAAAATTATTTTGTTGAATCCCACCTTTCTAGAAGAAGAAATTAAGAACCAGTGAGTTGAAATGATCTCCTTAATTAATAGCATCTAGGAACAAAGCCATGACCCGATAATAGAGCTCTGAATCCCAAACCACAATATTTCTATTATATCAGTGCTGTTTAAATTCGATTACATTTCAAAGTTGAGGATGAAATTATTCCTTGCTTTTTTTCCTCAATAAATAGTCTTACTTTTGAAAAACAAAAACAAAAAAACTTCAAAAGTTGTTTTTCTAATTGTCATAACTGAGGTAACACTTATTAGACAATTACTTTGATTAATAATATCTTATTATTGGTCTTCTTCCCCAATAAAGATAGGTTGACATTAAAGAATTTTGCAATACAAAACAATTAAAATATAAAAGTCACAAAATCACTAAGAAGGCCATCAGTATATAAAATAGGAGCTGTCTAAATAGAAGCAGTAGGGATGAAGGAATTAACTCCATTCCTGCTATTCAAAGAGAACCAAGAAGGCTTGGAGCAAAGAAAAACTGGCCAATCAATTGGGCTTCCTGCATGTGAAATAAAAGACAACAATCGCCCTGGAAGGCAGGTCAGCTAAACAGACAGAAGGAGGACACTGACCAAATTGGTGAGAGACATTTTCTAAATCCTCATTAATTTAATATATCTGATGCAAAGAAAGTATCTTACTCTTCTATTAGATAGGGAGTGAAAACTGGCTCCTTCCTGAGGCTCTTAAGATAGTGATTTAGGCTTTTTGTCAAGCATTTAACCTTTTCAGGGCAGAGTCCATCAAGAAGACACAACAATCACCTCCTATAAGTGAAGAATCCCATCATATCTTTCAGGTTCTTTTTCGTAATATAAAAAAATAAATAAATAAATAAATAAACAAACAAATAAACAAATAAATAAATAAATGTAATTGATTGATATTTCATTTTATGGGGGTTGGGAGAGAAGGATAAATTAAATAGCCTTCTTGGGGTCATTTAAGTCTCAAAATTAAAGACAAATAGTCCTCGCTTTTCCATATAAACAGCCTGGCTTGGCTCATGTTATAGACTTTTCTAAAATTTCTCAAAGAATCACAAACCTGGAGATGATGGGACAGCTGAGCATTTATCTTGCAGCCCAGGGGTCTAAGGATCCTATCCCACCCCAGTCCATATGGACCCATATGCTAAACTGGGGTGTACCCACAGTTCAGTTCTCACTGGCGTGAGCTTCCCATGTGGGAGGCCCCCAGGGAGGGCATGCCTCCCATTCCGGAGGCCCCTGGCTGGGTCCCTGTCCTGCACAGCCCTGAGTCCCCTCCTGGTGCCTGCCCTGCACCCACCTGTGGAGTAAAACTATACCAGAAACCTAATGGCGGACAACTGTGGAGACTGCTCTGGGCCCTCCCAACTTCTCTCTCTTTCTCTCTTTCTCTCTCTCTCTGTCAAAAACAATAAAAAATAAGTATAAAAAACAACAACAGATTAAACAAGTGGCATGTGGCCCTGGTGTGCCCTGTACCTCATGCTGAGCAGCACCAAGCCCAGCGTTAGCAGCAGCTGGCCTCAGTTTGTGGCTTGGCCTCTCCCAGGCACCTCCAAGTCATCTGCAGATTGCTTTGTGGCTCACACCAGGTGGCCCATAGGCAGGGCATAGACTGCAGCTGAACTTGGCCTGCAGCAGGCACCCTCCCAGGAGGCCCTGGGACCAGCAATCCCAGGGCCTGGCTCTGGACATATCCAGTGCCTGTGCTGATGACACACCCACAGGGCACACTGGGCAGGCATCAGAGCCCTGCTACAGCGAATCCTGCTCCATAGGATCCACCTTGCACAACAGTTCCTCCATTTTTTATCACAGCCTGTCCTCACAATCAACCAGTCCATGGGTCAGTCTCTCCCAATGATGTGCAAAGAGCACCAAGGCTCAACTACCACAGAAGGGCACACACAACCCATACAAGTCATACACCTGCAGCACCTGGCTCGGGTGACCAGGGAGATTTCACCACTGGACGGCACAGTACACCTACTATTAACACATACATTAGGGCATTGTACTAAGACATAAAAATAAACACAGGAAGGGAACAAAAGCAGGGCAACAAGAAAGGATGTTCCAAATCAAAGAACAGAGCAAAGCTCCAGAAAGAGAACTAAACAAAATGAAAACAAGCAAATTACCAGACACAGTGGTTATAAGAATGCTTAGCGATCTCGATGAAAACTTCAACAAAGATACAGAAAACATAAAAATAGATATAGAAAACACAAAAAAGAAACAGTAAGAAACAAAGAATACTATAACTAAAATGATGAATACATTAGAAAGAATCAACAGTAGTTTAAATGAAGCAGAGGAGAATCAGTGATATAGAAAATGAGGTTACAGAGAATACCCAATTGAAAGAGCAAAAGAAAAAAAGAATAAAAAAAATGAGGACAGTTTAAGGGACCTCTGGGACAACATCAAGCATACCAACATTCACGTCATAGGGGTACCAGAAGGAGAAGGGAGAGCAAGGAATTGAAAACCTGTTTAAAATAATAATGACAGAAAACTTTCCTAACCTGGCAAAGGAAATAGACATACAAGCTCAAGAAGCGCAGAGAGTCCCAAACAAGGATTAAACCCAAAGAGGATCACACCAAGACATATCATAATTAAAATGCCAAAAGTTAAAGACAAAAAGAGAATCTTAAAAACACAAGAGAAAAGTAGTTAATTACCTAAAAAGGAGCTCCCATCAGACTGTCAGATGATTTACAAACAGAAACTTTGCAGGTCAAAAGGGATTGGCACAAAATATTCTAAGTAATGAAAAGCAAAGAACTACTATCAAGATTACTCTACCCAGGGGATTCTGGGATGACTCAGCAGGTTAAGCACTTGCTTTGTAGCCCTGGGGTCTAAGGATTGAATCCTGGCCCTGGCTCATGTGGACCCACATACTGAACTGGGATGTGCTTCCCATATGGGATGCCTCCCCCTCACCCCACAACCCGGCCTGGTTCCTGCCCTATGTGGCCCTCCATCCAGCTGTGTGGAATGAAACCATGTCGAAAACTGCTGTCATACAACTTTGCAGACTGCTCTGAGCCTTCCCCCTTCTATCTGTCTGTCTCTTGTCTCTCTCTGTCAAAAAAATTAATTAAATAAATCTTATAAAAAAAAAAATGAAGAAGAGAAAGATTACCCAGCAAAGCTATTATTTAGAATTGAAGGGCAGATAAGAGCTCCTCATACAAAACAAAAACAGCTAAAGGAGTTCATTGCCACCAAACCAGTATTATAAGAAATGTTTGAGAAAGAAAGAGAAGGAGGAGAAGGAGAAGGAGTGGTCGTTGTCATCACAGGAATGTAAATTATAGTATAAGGAATATAGTCAATAATATAACTATAGGGTAGCCCAAAAGTAAGTATACAGTATACTTTTTATTTTGTTGTGTGTCAGTATGTATGTGTGACCCATATAAACTATTGTGATAATTTCATTGATTCAACTATATACCAAATTTTGGGACACCCTATATGTATGATGTCAGATAGATACTAGATTTATCAATGATATCAACTTATAAATTATAGTATAAATGTCTAGCCATTATGTTATACACCTAAAACTAATACACTATTATATGGCAACTGTAACAGAAATTATTTTTAATATTAAAAAATAAATAAATAAAAAGTAAAAAAGGTGGGGGTGGGGTAGGATGCTGGGATCACTTAACAGGTTGAGCACTCCTTTTGCAGCCTTGGGGTCCAAGGATTGAATCCTAACCCTGTCTTCTGCAGACCCATATGCTGAGCTGGGGTGTGCCCCAGTTCATTTCTTGCTGGGGAAATTTCCCCTCTGGGAAGCCCCCCACCCCAGTATGGCTCCTGCCCAGGGTGTATTTCCTATGTGAGAGGGCCCAGCTCACAGGGGAGTGCCTTCCATGCAGGAGGCCCCCGACCCAGTTTCTGCCTGCTCAGCCCCACACCCACCTGTGGAATAAAACTATATGGAAAACTAATGTACAACTATGGAGACTGCTCTGGGTCCTCCCTCTTCTCTCTGTCTCTCTCTGTCTCTCTGTCTCTCTCTCTCTCTGTCAAAAACAATTTTTTAAAAAAAGAAAAATAATACTTCTAAATACTGCTTGGCTGAATTAATTGATCAGTTGTTTTTGACCAAACAAATTCCATAAAATGTAACACAGAAATACCCAGTAAATGTTAATTATATTTGAATCACTCAAATATAAGTATAAATATAAGATTAGGATAATTAAAGGCTGGGGAAATATCAAGCATCAATATTTTTTTATTTTAATATTCTAATTTTATTTTATTTTGACATTCCAATTGTAATATTAACATATTTCCACTGTTTGTAACCTAGAAAATATAAATATATAATAGAAGTATAAAAAATATAAAGCCCAACAAAAATCCTTTCCTTTTTTAAATTTATCTATTTTGATCTCATAATCTCTTTCCCTTAGCATTCAATTTTTCTCCAAGACTATTTTATGCTGCACCTCTTTTTTCCTTGTTCTACTTTCTTTACTGGGAAACCACTTTACTGAGCTTGAGAACACCTGGTGCTCAGGGCAAGATAAAATAGGATTAACATCAAGGAAGCCTCCAGCCCTTTTACTTTAAAACTCAATGTTGTCACTGCACCTAGAAATTATCTGGTTTGGAGAACCAACTCCCACTAATGAAACCATTAGGAGCCAGCAAGTCAATTATCGATCTACCAAGAGAAAAACACCTACCAAGTAGACAAGAGAGTTCACATCAATGGGTCAGAACTCTTCTCCTCTAGGACATGCACAGGAAGCTAAACTATAATCAGTAACTTGCTTGAGGTCAATGGCCTTAATATGTGTCATCAATTATAAAGAGCAGATGCGTTTATTCACACTCTAGAATCTGCCTGCCAAAAAGTCTGAGGAATTTGCAGGACCAGCAAGAACATCCTTTCCCCCTAGGGAGTACTGGAGATGCTCTGACAAACATTACTTCTTACCACTTCTTTTTAATTGTTCCAGGCTAAGCATCTCTCTTATTTTAATACTCTTTCTATAAAAGTATATCATAAAATTGTTTTAATTCAGATAATACATCACAATAATATCTCAGTTCTGCTTCTCTAAGAGTCTCCTAAATTAGAGTTTCAGGTGTTATCAATATTTTCTTGTCCTTCATTTACAGCTAGCTTCCCCTTGGTTTGCCCATAGAGAGTACTAATCATATTGGTTATGGAGAGACTTTATCAGACTAACTCACTGAAGGAGATACTACTTCCAACTTTTCAGTGGACACCTTACTTTTGCACCCTGTGTTGACTGCCGAAGGCCATGTGTATACTCTATTTAATAAAAGAAGCATTGAGTCTCCTTCTAAATAATTTAGGTTATATCTAGAGCATTTTCCATGAGGAATTTTGACCTCTATGACTCAATCACTACAGAGAATACAGTATCATCTAAAGATTCCAGATCTAGACACATGGGACATTTCCTTTTGAAGAGCTAATGCTTCTCTATTTTCATTCTTTCCAGCCTTCCAAGGCAAATGGGTCTCTTATCCTATTCTCCTAAGCCAAGTACACATCATTAAGTAGGACTTTGGCAAAATTTGGATTCATTAAATGATGTTTCCGTTTAAAATTACAAATATAAAAGCAATCCTTATGTTCCATTTGCCTCCACCTTACAGATAAATCTATTTACTTCAAATTTTAGTATAGATTCTGGGTTGTGTATACTAATTTATGCTAAAGGAATATCCTGACTCAGATACCTATGTAACTTCTATGGAAACTCAGGGCAAATTTTTCTTAAACAAAGCCACTATACAATATTTAAGAATGCTTAATTCTTTCACTAACTATAGTTTTTAGGACGAGTACAGATTATAATTTTTATAAATATTCAATTTTTTTAGATCCCTAGGGATCTCTATTATATCAAACCAGGTGCTCTCTTTCCCCCTCACAGCCCATATTTTACAATCTCTCTTTGTGCAGTTGCACTACAATTTTAATAAAAGAAAATAATAATTATCCTAAGGAAGCAGAGGCAATAGAAGATTAAAAGTACCCTTGTCTCATATTATCAAACTCCTGATTTAAGAAACATCTTTTTATTTTGTTTATGGAGGTTAAATTTCTAAAGAAGTTTCCAGAACTGAACCTACTACCTCCCATCTTTCATCAAGTTATAAGCCTAAAGCAGATGACGTACAAGATTAGGTGTTGTGGGAGAGGAGGGGCTGGGTCCAGTACATGGACTCTCTGTTTAAAATTCTTAGAAGTCCAAAGTAACTTGTAGTTGAAAACATGAGAGAAATTTCAAAGTTACATGAAATCAGCTAAGTAAATTATAAAACTTAAGTTATCACTATTAATTTTGAGTAATTATTTTTAAATACACCATGCTTTGACACAGAAAAATAAATTAGAAAAACTATGAGCACGTTGGCACAAAGCATCTGATTCTGTCCCCTCATCACATAACAAACATGATTATGTGTATACTTTCCTATCTTATATCATGTGGGTAGCAAATTGTATGATTTTATTATAATTTTGGATAATTGTGAAATTTTTGTCTTAGTAACTACGATTCTTGGAAAATAATGTTAAAACCAAGATATGTTTCTCCCACAGCAACAGTCTCTATCCATTTTCCACTTCTCTCCCCCACATATCTCCCCTTCCTTCTCTCACACTGTGGCATGTTCCTTTAGCAAGTTCAGAATTTCCACAAGAGGCTGGCCAAGATGATCTCTGTCTGGCATAACAAAACAACCCCGCCACGATGAAGCACAGATTCAGGCTGTGGTGAGTGATCAATTTGCTTGCTGCAGCCCCACCCAATTTAATGGACTGTTCTCAGATCTCTGTGCAACTTGTTATACTCTACTATGTGACCCCCATTCGCATGCTCTATGACTCAGTCTTCAACTTGGCCACGTGCCTCGGTGGAGGCTCTGCCACCCTGTTACAACACAGCTCTCCATCTGTTTCTGTGTCATGAGTTATAACACATGTTAAGCAAGCTACCAGGAGCTTTTACAGCCTCAAAAGGCACTCTAGCAACCCACATCATCTAGGTTAGGAAGGCAAACTGAGGAGAAAATACAGGGGAAAGAATTAGTAAAATTATTAAAACACTAATAATTTTGTGTAACAGCCAAAAACTTAAGTGAAGAAAGGAAATATTTTTTGACCCCTGAACTAATATATTAAAATATGTCATTTCATATATCACATGGCATGTATAATTTGGCTTTCTTATTCTCAGCCCAGCAACAGCTAGAAATATTTTCTTGACAGTTTTTATCTCATAAATTTAGTTCCCTGATCCATTTTTTCTTTACAAGGAAAAAAAAAAATTAAAGATCAACTCTTCCCTCAAATGAGATTCTCTTTCCCTCTGGGTTTCATTGACTTATAATTGCATCAATATTTCATATTTCTCCTAAAACACCAGGTTCTAATGCTCAGTCTGGCAGAGGCTTTCTTTTGCACTTGACAGGATGTCCACCAAAATCTTCAAATAATGGAGAGAGCTTAGGGATCAGGGAAAATCAATAGGTGTTTAGCTACCAGAGATTCAGGGAGATGGAGAAATACAAATGGGTGACCACTAGCAACCATTGTGACGGGGATGTCTCTAAAGGCTGAAATGAGGCCACAAGTCAGCAAGCTGCAGAGTTTTCAAGCGATGTAACCACATTTAGGGGTTAATGGTTCAGTCTCTCCTTTTTGCCCCTGTTCCCTTTAGGTTATCTGCTCCTGGCAGTGAAGCATTATCATTTCACTGGGAATTGCAGCTTCATTGATGATCATTTTTTGTCTGAAAGGGAATGGCCTTTCAGAAAAAAACGTATTTAAATTTCTAAATAACAAACCCTTGGCTCCTGTGAGTCACATTGCTTAACCATCAATTTTAGATAGAGGTCGATTACACATTGAGGCAAAGACAGGTCTTCTCTTTCAGGTATGCCTTGTCAAAAAGCCTGCCTCCCCGCTATTTGCAGTGGGTGTTCCGTTGCAATGATTCTGCTCACTGCTTTTTGCCTCATCTCTGCCTGCAAACCAAGTCATCTACTCAAGTCATTGCAAGGTCCCAAGCCGCTAAGGTAGCTAAACAAATCTGCTAACAACGATAGCTTTACAAGTAGAAATGTAGAAGAAATGAACTCTATATTCCTCAGAGGGCATTCTGGGAAACAGCATGATACACCAAAGCCTTGCTCTAAAGTTTGACCTATCCTGGGCCTGGACAAGTCATGCTTTGTGACTAGGGTCAATGGCTCAAATGTAAACACATAATATGCTCCCCACTAACACTCTACCACAGCTCCCAGAGTCAGGGTCTGCAAGGAACTGCTTTGGAGTAGTTTGAGACTATTGTCTAACAAGTTTCCAATCATTATGAAGGCAAGCCCTGATCTTACTTGGAAAGTGTTTTGTGATTAAGGCCTTAAAGTGGCAAACCTAACCATTAAGGAGAAAGAACAGCCTCCTGTGGGAAATAGCCAAACTTAAAATAAAATTGACCAAGCAGAAAGTTATAAATAATGTTATTTTAACAGGGTTTTGAGGTGCAGCCAAATATTTTGGAATGTTCTCAGTCCAAACAAAGCCAGCATAGTTCTCATTTTTTCCAACCTCATGACTGAGACAAGAGATAAATGGAAAGAAAAGAAAAAAGCCCACAGTTGCGAAATGTAAATTTAAAAGAAAAACCAATCTGGACAGTCATAAAAACCAGGTGGCAGGAGAAAATTGAACTCATTTATGAAGAAATGCACGATATCCTCTAACAGCCAATAATTAGAGTATAGTGAAAAGAGCAAAGAATTCGGAGGCAGAAAAAAGTTCAGAACCTAAATCTATTACTCACAAAATGTGTGCCTATGTAATTTCTTAGCTTCTATGGGCCTCATGCTTCTCATCTGGAAAATGGAGACAAGAGTACTGATCTCAGAGTTTTATAAGAATTTAAAGAGATCAAGAATGAAGGCACAAGAGAAGCCAGGATGGCTCAGTAGGTTAAGCGCTCACTTTGCAGCGCCAGGGACCAAGGATCAAATCCCGGCCCCGGCCCGTGCGGACCCACAGGCTGAACTGGGGAGTGCCCCCAGTTCAGTTCTCTCTCTCTCTCTCTCTCTCTCTCTCTCTCTCTCTCTCTCTCTCTCTGTCAAAAACAATATAAATATAGAAAGAAAGGAAGAAGGAAGGAAGGAAGGAAGGAAGGAAAGAAGGAAGGAAGGAAGGAAGGAAGGAAGGAAGGCACATATAGGAATGTCAACTCTCCACTGAATTCCACAGCTTCCCAAATCTCTCCACCCAGCACACAGGAAGATCTGAATATTTGCTTTAGATTTAATGTATAATATTATTAAGGAGTTTGGTTTTTGCTTGTTGATAATAGTGATTATGTTATACTCAAAAGAAGAAGAAGAAGAAGAAGAAGAAGAAATGTGATTATACTAGAAATCTAGTGAACTGAGTCTATTACCAATTCTGTAACTTTCTAACAGTATTAACTTTGAGAAGTGGCCTCACCTTTGTGGGCTTCAGCTTCTTGTTTTTAAGGTGAGGTCACTGGAATAGATAATACTAGTACTTATAGGGAGCTTTCCAGTTTGGGAATTCAAAGAATATTGGGGAACTCTGCCTATTTGAACCAGTAACTCTCTATTTTGGTTTGTTTTGATTTTACCCTTTCTTGATATGTTTTTCAAAATGAGTATTTGTATAACCAGTATTGAAATTTTTCTTTTACTGTGGAGATCTTAATGAAGAAGGCAAAGAGAACCTGGTTCTTATAAATTGTTCAATACATGCCTGTGAATTGAGTAAGTTACAGTAATTAGAACAAAACAGAATGTGTCTCTTAATATAAAATCTTGGTCCAATCCCAGTGCATCGCCCCTCCTTGATTAGAGCTCACTTGCTCACTACTCCAAGTTCTATGGAAACATCAGAGGCACTGCCCCTTAATATTGTCAAATGAAGTGAGTTGCAGGTGGTTAACACACTTCTGTTTCTGAGCTATGTTTATCCATAGTTCATAAGTCCTTTATTGTTGGTATGACACTCAGGTCAGGAGGTTCAGAAAAATAATATCATTATCTCCCCCCAAACAAATAATGAAATTATTGCTAAGCCATCATTTTCCAATAAATCCTAAGAGAAGAAAAAAAATAAGGAAACTACATTTATGGTTCTGATTTAAATGCTTTGCATTAAACTCACAGAAAACTATAGAATCGCCTTTCTTTGAAACCTAAACAAGAAGGAGCACAGAGAGAAATTCCTTCTCTGTCTCCAGGTTGTGGGCACTGTGGGTGGATAACACAACTTTCTGACTCTGTGAGGTTTCTGTCAGGTGTGTGTCAGGCCCATGTAACATGAACACGTCTGGATTAATCTATGGACCAAAGCACTTTAATTCATAAACTGGGGAATTTTCATTCAGTGGAAAGGAAAACTTTAAAAGCATGATTGCCTATTAAAGAAGAATTCTTCTAATGTGAACGTTTAATTTTTTATTGGAAGATTTGTTCTGTCTACTTGAATCACCCCCTGGACCATTTATTGGTCAAGATTGGAATTTAAATGCTATAAAGTTAAAGAGACGTCAACTGAAATTTCCTTCCTCTAGCTGTAAGGTCTCAGCAGGCTCTCACTGTTGCTGTCAGTTTCCCCACACTTGGCACCTTGTAAGTTTCCATTTTCACAGATATATTTTGAATGTTCTCAGGAATCAGTTCTTTTACTGGTGGGATGCAGAAAGTCTAGAAAGGAGCTTTTGCCAAACTAAAATAATTTTTAAACAATCATAAAGTGTTTCACCAATGGGATTTCAGACATATTTGTTTGGTTTTCAAGTTTACACAAATATAACCATTGACTTCATTATATCTGATGAGTTGTCAGTTTTAAATAGATTCTCCACTTCTTGAATATGTTCCAGTTATGAGTCTCTGTATTTAGTTATTCATTTTCATTTTTTTTGCTGTCAGAAACTTAAAGAATTTTGTGGTTGTGTAGATTCTGGATGGCTACATATAAACAGTAATGTTGGCCCCCAAACTTCTCTGTAATATGAAAATTTCATGAGTTTATAAATTTAGAGAGAACATTGCAAAACAAACAAACAAAAAAAACCACTTTCTTAATATTTAGAAATATGTGTATTCAATAATATCAGAATTCTCTTAAAAAGCATAGGGACATTTATTTGAAATCTTCCAGGCCATTGTTAAAAAGAAATTATGAATTCTGCAGAATCATATAAACTCAGTTGTCAGCCAACTTTTAATAACTAAGCTGCTTATATTTTAAATTTTTCTCTAAGTATTGTCATAAATTATCCATCATATTAGCAGTATACAATCTGCCAGATAATACTCATTTACTTTGTTCCCATTACTATCTAACCTACTGTTTTATTCCAAGTGGTCAAAATAGTAGACGTGTATTCTCACCTCTACACCTTTATCCATGTCTAGAATTCTCCAGTCCTTTCTCTTTCTATGCTTGGAAATGTTCTACCTTTTCAAGATATAAGTGCAAGTCTTCCTTATAAGTCTTCATAGAAGATATTCACCATGTAACTATGTGGCAGTTCCATCACATTTTTCTTTATTTATTTTTTTAAGTTTGCATAGATTATATCTGGTCTGCCATGCATATTATCTTAAAATATGTACAATAGTTTTAGATTGGGCATACCAAAAGACTCAGGAAACATTCCAAACTGCCTTATTTCTATACAGAAGTTGGTAACGTCAGCAGAATTTGTCATGTGATAGTGAAAATTGAAAAACCTTTAAATATCTGTGGCACTTTGAAATTCATTGTACTATTTCATTACATTCCTTCAAAGTGTGTGAGCCTGGGTAAGCCACAGACAGAAATCACAAATTTAGTATTTCTAATACCAAATCCAGAACTTCTTGACAACATCACAGATATTGAAGAACTCAAGATGAGATTCAGACTCTGAATGGGGGTGGGGGAATCCTGAAGGAATACCAGAAACACCCCACCCCCCACCCCAAGCAAATAAAATGGAACCTCTGAACAGCAAATCACTCAACCATAAGAATGAGGACAAAGGAATATAATACATTTAATTTAAAAATCATTGCACATACCTAAAGCTATCTACAGCAATGCAACTTATCAATATTTTCTATTTTAAAAAGGCAAAGTGAAAGGTTTTATATTCACACCTGGGTTGCTCTGAACATTTCTTTAATGGTTCCTTCTGTCATAGCCACCCTGGGGAATACTTTCCTGTAAAGCAATTACTGTCACTTCCCAAATGATGCTGTCTTGTTCAACACCATCACTGCAGTCCCAGTAAAAAGACTGACAACTGTACTTTGAATATTTGTATTGATGTTTGACTATTAAAGCAAGTTAACATTTGTTGTCTCATTTAATCCTAATACACCTATGAGAGAGAGAGAGTGGTTTCTTTACTTCATATATAAATTAAAGAAAAGAAACCCAAATAAGTTAAGTATTGAGCCCTAAATCACAGACAAGACTGTGATAAATACAATGCATTTACAAGTGTTTGATTCTAAACATGGACATTACCAGTTCCTCTTACAACCCCTTCTTACGGTTAGGGTGTTTTCCTGATTATCTGAGACCCACTGGGAAGAAAAACCAGAAAACAATTTAAAATATCAGTCAGCTGCTTCACTAAAAGCAAAATAAAAGAAACAACAAAAAGAGAATATCTCATTACCAGAAGCAGGATTTGGCTGCCTCAGGGGAAGACAATGGCTTTAATCTAGCAAGCAGAAAATTCATGGATTTTGATAATCCATATCAAGTTCCTCAGGACATAATAAGGACAAAAATCTTATGATCTAATATTTGGGGGAAATAGTTAGACATAGTTACATAGACTTCTTTATTTCAAGACTTTGATATACAAATGAATAATGTGAATTTACAGGAAAGAATATGGTACACAGTTTTCCATAATTAATTTAACTTATTTACTTGTAGAACCATTTCCCCATTTTTCCCATAGGGCATCTTAAGTAATGGAAATACTTTTTTTTTTTTTCATGGAAACAACTTCGAAGGAGAAATGTTCTATCTACATCACTGCAATTGAGCAATCCACTATATGGAAGCTGAGAGATATTATCAAATGGTTTAATGTTTTTAAAATTGTATGTTTGTAGTGTTAGAGATGTATAGATTTGTTTTATTGCCTTTTCATGTATACTGACTGCATAGCAAATCGTGTACATATATTTATAGTATTAAGGGCAAACTCATTTCTTAAGCTTAATAATTTGTGATTATTTCATACTGCTTGATTTCTGCTATTTAGCATAATATGTAAGTATGAAGTAGAAGAAACTTCTTTTTTTTGTCCTTGGCCATGTGATAAATTAAGTTTCTAAATATGATAGACCATATATACAGGAAGTAAGACAGAACAGTATACGGTGGGAAGTGATCCCATTATAGAAAATGATAGTTTATTGTGTACTTACATGATCTAGGCTGTTATAAGATCCTCCTTAAATGAATTAATTTGTTTAATGCCAATTAAAATCGTAAAAGACAGATACTGTTATTTTCTCCTTTTACAAGCTGAGAAATACTGTGAAGTTAAGTAATTTGTCCAAAGTCACTGACTAATAAATTAGTGTGACAGAATTTTAGCTCAAGTAGCTATCTCAAGACTGTGTGCATGTAACCATAACATTAAACTACCTTGCAAACAAACATAAGTAATAAAAATTCAAACTTTGGGGAATTTCTATTCTTGCTCCTTAGAAATAGAAATAACTTAAGTGCATAAGTTCATTCCATAACTAAAAACTGAGAGAAAAAAAATACCTTTGTTATCCCCTTGATGATAAAGAAATAGTCAAACACTAAAGTTTAAATTATGTTTCCCTTTATATTTTAATCAACTGCTTTTATATCTAATCTTGGTTGAACCAATGAAAAAAATCACACAGGAGATATCAGCTCAAGGCACCAGTTTGATTTTAAAATAGACTTAATAGAAATGAAAATATTATTTTAAGAGAACGACATATGACTGGTTTTCTTTCTTTGTCCATTATTACTGAATATCCTAAAGGAGAGTTTTCACTGAGCACAATTATGAGTGGCTTGAGTCACAGATCTACACACTAAAAAAAGAGGGGGGGGTGTAAGAGGATCTTAAATTTAAAAAGTGAGTTAACCTGAAATGTACTGGTCTCTGAGATGAACCTTTTAATCATTTCTGAGAAGAGAACTTGAAATGAGAAACATTATTAGCGAATTATTTTTAGCTTTGAACTGATCCCTAATGGCTTTCAGAGTCCTGGTTTAACCTTGGGGTAGATTTTATTATCATATCTATGGACAGAGCTTTTTCACAGTACAGACTGAAACTATAATTTTGAAAGAAATGTGCTTTTTTAATTAGATCAATTTTCCATATATGTTTAATTTCTATTTCAATCACCATAACATCTTAGCAATAAGAATAATCCTATGGGTACATAATCCAAGCTTAATAATAATACCCAATACTTGCAAGATTTTTTCCCAAGTACTTGCAAAAACATTATCTAACATTCTTCTTCTTTAAAATATCTTTAAAATCCAGGAAAGTGACAAGTCTTGTTCTCCAAATTTTTAGAAAGAAGATCTGAGTCAGAATAAAGTGAAACAACTTTTTTAAGGTCAGACTGACAGCTCATGTTGATATCCTATATAGTGCGATTTGTTTTGCTTTGTTTTAAATTTTATTTGTTCAAATGACAAATGAAATAAATGTGAAGGTATTTTGTATGTTTTTTCCCCAATAATTTAACAATGATTTATTCATGTATCCACCTACTTATTTGCTTATGCTCTTCTGTCTTAGATAAAGAAATTAGGGATGTTACTGAAACAATTATATTTCTTCTATAGTTATATTATGAGGTTATAGAAATATTAAGTGCTCTGGTTTCTCTAAAGGAAATCATTTGCATTGAATTATTTACTTCAGGCATGATAACAAACCCTGTTTGTGTTTTAAAAAAAAAGACAACCTATAAAATATTTTTAAATTACTAGAATTAATTTAAGGAAAATAAGAAAAGGACCTCTTATTTCTTTGACACCTTTATTTGATTTGATTTAGAAGGTAATTTCATAATCTAATATAACTCTCAGTCACCCCAAAACTAATCCAGGTATTTTAAGCAGCAAATTAGCCAATATTTAATTGTTGGAAGGGCTAGAAGAATGCATTCTAAACTGAGTCTCTGAAAATTGCTTCCAGAACAACACAAAACTCAACTACCAAGGAAGCACTGATAGTACTACTAAAACTACTGAGTTAGGCAGTAATCGCGAGACCTGGAAGCTGGAATCAGGAACCTACTTAAGCTACTGTGGTTGCTTCCACAGCTGCTCATTATGACCCAGAAAGCTGGGACAAGACCACTGGAATGATTTTTCAGAGAAACATGTTGTCTTCAAAACCTTGTTTGCTAAATATACACACCCAAAGGGGACGGGAAAGTACCCTCTGTCTCATTTTCATCTTCCAAGATCTGTTAGCTCATTTATTTAACAAAATCCAACTCTCAGTCACAACTCTAGCTACATTGAGGTCTGAAGAAATTTTAAGCTCTGCATCTTATGCAATATAAGAAAAGCACATGAAAAGGAGGATGAAACAAGATTGAACCAGACACTATACACTATCTATCAAAAGTGAATTAAATGTTTTAGCTATGATTAGCTTTAAATTACTTTTTGTCAGTTCTAAGGCACCACTGGTTGTATGAGATGTCACTGCTTTATATAGTCCTGAGAAAGAAAAAATACTGTCCATTAAATTATAAAACAGTACTAAAATACTTTCTGTTCTAAGATGCAGCCAATTTCTAAGATATTAGCATGTAAACAGATGTGTGTGTTAGTATTGATGAAATATAGTACACACATCATGACAGATTGTAATGGTATTATATTATGATGCTACACATAGATATACAGTTTACTGTTTTTAGAGAAACATTTAAAGATTCAAATAAATTAACATTTCCATTTTAATGGACATGCTATGTGTAAAGAGAAAAGAGCCAAAGGATAGTAGAATGGTAAAAGACAGATACTTTTTAATTTACCGATACATGGATAGCTGATAATAATTAAATAACTAAAAACTGTATCTCTCTAGGTCAAGAATATATTACATTGCAAATTTCCCTATAAGAAGTTCTGACCTTGTGGAAAAGTGGAAAAAGACATTTTGTGAGTGATGTTAAAACACATTAAATCAAGCCACCTAGAGTGACCGTATTCTGTCAACCTCAACCAGCCATGATTACCACATAAGTCATCCTTCTGCTTGATAGGCCAGTGCTCCCAAGGGAGGGTAGAGAAGAGTAGAGAGCCAGGAACATGTGCAAAACTGTAACTTGTCAGTCGTGAACTGACTGGAAGTCTATAACAACCAAGAGCCTAGGCTAAGGCTCAGTACAGATGGAGACAGCAGAGTCTGCACGCTGTTTAAGACACTGAAGAGCAAGCGAAATTGCAAGAGGAGAAGCAATCAGACAATACTGCTGAGGAAACTGAAGGTTACTGGTTTAAGCCGGACGTAGACATTTGTTGAGTACTTACTATGTGCCAGGCACTATTCTAGGTGCTGTTAGCAGAAGAAGGAATCAGGGTCACATAAGATCAGTAAAATAATACATTATTCAGGGACCGAGTTCTCAAAACAAAGTGAGTTAGCAAGTCCTAACAAAATTATTTCAGTGAAGTATCAATTATCCCACTTTTGTCTTAAGTTGTCAAATGAGCCTGCTGTACCAGGTCAGAATTTAAAGAGATGTCCCTTGACTTGCTGAGAGGACTGGACACCTCTGCCACCTCTGGACACCAAGCACAAATGTTTTTCCTTAGCAACAATATGTTCCTGGGTATTGGCACAAAAATGTCTAGAAAATAAAAGTTGGCCTGAGATACTTAAAGAGCATAATAAATTTTGCTGTCAGCTCAAAGACTGCAGATGTCATTTGCCAACAACTTGCTTCTTTCTTTTATGGAATAATTAATTGTGTATAAGATAAGCCATGCACTGAAGACCAGAAGCTATCATTAATCAAACTTCACAGCAAAGAAATTATTACACAATTGTGAATGTAAGCTCATAGACCACAAAACCAGTGCCTCTCAAACTGTTTTACTCTTTCTTGATATTCTGTCTTTCAGGTGTTTAGGCTGAGGACTGTATGTATAACAGCTCTTTATATTCATGTGGTGTTTTATAATTTGCAAAGTGATTTCTGACATGTGTTATTTTGGGTCATCACTACAATGAACACAAAGGAGGCATTCTTATTTTCGTTGAGGGCTGAGGAAACAAACCCTGAGACGTGAAGTAGCTAGCCCAATGCCACACACTAAGTGTCAGAGTTGAAGAAAACCCCAGTGTGGTGACTCCTGAGTCTGCAGTGGATAATAGCATGTGCTGTAGGATGTAAGGAAGAACACTGCTTCAAACTACCTGGACTTGAATCCTGCCTCCACCGTGCATGGCACATGTGAACAAATCTCTAAATATCTAGGACAATCTGTGTCTTCATACATAAAAGACAGGAGTTGTGATTTCCATTGCAAGCTTCTGATAAGGCTTAAGTGACATGAACTAAAGCATGAGGAAGACCCTCTCTCCCAGTGTCTGGAACATACCTAAGACTTAAGCGTCTGGCTGCTTCCCATGCCCTGGTCTCCATGCCAGCCCCAATCCTTCATTCTTTTCCACTCCCACAGCTGCGGCATGATCAATTCATCAAAGGCTCCCCATCATTATGTCAAAGGAAGAGCAGAAGCCTTACAAGGAGACCTTTTCAAGACTTCAATTAAAATTCCTTTGAAATTGATCCACTCCAAAGGAGATTGTGTTTTAAATGAAACAACATTTAAGTCAGGTTCACACATTTTATTTTTACTATACAAAATACACCCCAGCCTAGACAAAGCCATTGACGTGAGGTACAGAATTTTTGCCAGTGTCAGAGCAGTAGTTATAGATACTTTCATGTCTGCCTTCAAACAACCTAGAACTTAAAATGAAGAGAGAGGACATAGCATATAACAAATATGAATCCTTACTTATAATTTTCTTAGCTGAATGTGGGAGCATAGCTTCTCCTGTCAACAGCAACTCACTGCTCAGAATTATAATTTAATTTCCTTACAAACAAAGCAACTGTTCTAATTATAATCATTTGCAATATACCAACAGTGCTTTTCTTATTAATTAATGGTAGATTTGCCCAATCAACCAGCAATTTCTTTCGCTGGCATAATTTCTATTTGCAAGTTTCAGGGCTTTTATTAAAATGAAATCTTCCTTCTCACTGTATCTGTCTCACCTGGCTAGAGAGAAAGAGAGGGAGCAAGAGAGTGAGAGCAAGCGAGAGAGAGAATCCTGCAGAATGGATAAAGATGGTGAATACATTGAAGGGTATTTACTGTAGAAAGCTAACATGGAATGCAGTTCATGAAATGGGTCAAATAGCCACTGATTTATTGCTCTCTCTGAGCACATTTTCATCACCATCAATAGTACTTCCTGAAGCACAGTTTTGAGTGTGTGATTTCTTCTCTGGGCTGCAAACTGTGACCCTGTGGACTACAGGACAATTTTCCAAAAACATCCTTAAGGTAACATCAGACAGACTGAAGAGCTTTAGTCTATTCTTTGTCAGAGAGCCCCAAGCACCAATGTTTCTGATAACACCTCCACACCCTTGCAGTGTGGTTTGTGCTGATCAATTTAATCAAAAGTGACACTGAAATGAACTCATCAGAAGGGTTCAGCTACTGAGCTCAGCAATATCTGCTATATATGAGAAAATAAATAGTCACCTAAACAGTGATTTGTTCTTGGTCTTCTAACCTGTAGGAACATGTTGAAAATAGTTCTCCTAGATGACTTAGTAAAAAGAAAAGAAAGATTTAAAAAAAAAAAAAGAGAGAGAGAGAATTCTGTTTTGTTCTGCATTGGGTACAGAGAGGGGGTAGTTTAAAAGATGTCGGGGGGAGGGGAGGGTGTTGCATTAAATATGTGAGTTACTTTTAAGCAAGTTAGAATGGATCTTATTTTAACAAACAAATAATTAAAATTTTCCCAGTTCATAGTCCTGTTCTGGAGAATGTGGATAAGACAAAAAAAGGTTAAGTACGCAGTCCTCACAGAGCTCTCAGCCTAGTTGGGAACACAGGAAACCACAACTGTAGAGTGGGGTGAGAGCTATGAAGGAGGAATCATAAGAGGCTGTGGACATAGAAGGACAGGGCAAGGAGGAATCTCTGAAGAGGTGATGGATGGACCCAGACTGAAAGGTTGGATAAGAAACAGCCTGGGAATGAAGCAGGGTGGCGGGGGGATATCCAGGAGAGCACATAAAAGCCCAAGAGAGCGCTGAAGATTAGGGAGACAATACCCAGTCCCACATTGCTACATGCTAATACCAGGGAAGCAACAGGAAAATAGTGAGAGCTTCCCAGGCCTTGGATGGCCGGCTAAAGAAAAAGTTTCAGAAGGATTTCAACAGATAGCATGATCCCATATCCTTTCTGACATTGTGGCAGCAGATTGGAGGGTGGATCTGAGGAGGATGACATTATAGCAAGAACTCTCACCATTCAAGGGCTCAAATCAAGGCAGTCAGAGGAGCACTGGTGAGGAGAGAATACAGCTTAGAAGTACATATAGGCTAATATGCTGGTGACTTAAAAAGTAAAATCCCATGTAAATTTAATCTTTTTTTTTTTTTTTTTTTTTTTCTTTTTTTATCTTTTCACATTTATAGAGAGAAATTATCTTTTTGTCTTCAGTGCATAGTTATTTCTATTTTACTTTTTGACAGATAGAGAGAGAGACAGAGACAGAGACAGTCAGAGAACCGAACTGTGGGAACTCCCCAGTTCAGCATGTGGGTCCTGCCTGGGCCGGAGCCGGG
>PVKE010026565.1:0-22207 GCA_004027555.1 Craseonycteris thonglongyai
TCTCCCAAGGTTTGTGGTGGGAGGTGGCTGGCCCCGGGCCCCCGTGGTTGGCAGGTGGGACACAGGATGCCAGGTTGAGGAGCTCGGGAGGAGGGCATGGGGCTGCGGTTGGTGGGGGAGGGCGTCTAAGATGACCCTTCCTCTATGATGTCAGAGCATCCCTGATATCTCCACGCTGCCCTGGTTCACCCTGTTCACCACCCCACTTGTCTTCCTCCTTGTCATCTGGGCCACCAGAGACCTGGTGGACGACATCGTAAGTTGGGCAGGGAGCATCTTCAGTGGGGTGTGGGGGGTGCAGGGCAGGGTCCTCACCGCAATGAGTGTATGAGGGTTCCAGTTCTCTACATCCTCACCAGCACTTGGTATCACAATCATTTTGATTACAGACATCTTAGTGTGTTTAAAGTGTTGTAACCTGCGAGAAGAAATAACCCACAAAGAGTGCCAAATATGAGGATCGAATTAGGAGTCTTTATTTAGAAGCCTACGACCACGGAGGACTAGTGTCTCTCAAAAACCCGTGGCCCCGAGTGGATGCAGAGAGGGGTTTATAAAGGCATTTTTCTATGTTCAGTCTATTGCTAGCGAAACAAAGTACAGAAGACAATGCAAATAACTTGATTATCCATTATCCTGTTTCCTTTAGGTCTGAGTAAACGTATAGCTTTTCTTTAAGTAAATGTAAAGCTGGCGTGTTGCACCTTTCGGCAGGGCCAATATCCGGGGTTGGTTAAGATGGTTACATGACATGCAGCAACTTTAAAACAGTGACAATCAATAATGTTCAGAGTGCAGGCACATTCTGGAGCTGGCAGACTGGCAGAGCATGGACAGAATAGAAATAATAAGTTGGAACAAAAGAAGCAGATGGTTAATGATGTTTTCACAGGTTTATTGGGCAGAAAATGTGTAAATATACCAGTGATTTGTATATATTGATCTTGTATTCTGATTCTTCCCTAAACTCATTTATTAGCTCTAATAATTTTTATTGTATGTCTTAGGATTATCTGTATACGTTATTGTTGCATCCTGCACAACAAGAGCTGTGGGATGCAAGAAGGGCCACACAGGGTTAAGAAACACAGCCAAGAATAGACTGAAAGCGGGGCCAAGGGACTCAAGCCTCAAGGACTGAGCCTCAAGGACTGAGACCTGAATCAGGCCAATGCATATGCATAGCTTTATTAGCTATTGTACAAGGAAGTTAAACTTTTTTTAAGATTTATTTTATTTTTATTGCTTTTGACAGAGAGAGAGAGAGATACAGAGACAGAGAGAAGGGGGAGGGCCCAGAACAGTCTCCAGTTGCACATCATTGGTTTTTCCACATAGTTTCATTCCACAGGTGGGTGCGGGGCTGCACAGGACAGGAACTGGGCTGGGGTCTCGCCCCAGTGAGAACCAAACTGGGGGCACTCCCCAGTTCAGCATATGGGTCCACACAAGCTGGGGCCAGGATTCGATCCTTGGTCCCCGGGGCTGCAAAGTGAGCGCTTAACCCACTGAGCCATCCCGGCTTCCCCATTAAACTTCAATCTCAAAGGCTGTGAGTTCCATGCCTGGCAACTGTTTTCCTGAAAGTCCCCATCATATTCCAATATATATTATGCCTTTGTACACATGCCCAACCACAGGGGATGGAGTCATTGTTTAGAAGCCATCCAATAAGGGACAACAATGAATATCATTCCATCGGGTCTCAGCATTCTGAGACATTCCCTTCAAAGAAGCTTTACTGAAATCATTCCTTCGGGTCTCAGCTTTCAGAGACACTCCTTTGGTATGTCATGAGATTGGCTCAGAGGAGCAAACAGTTTTACAGCAACAAGGCAACAATGTCTGATCCTCTTGAATGATATGTGATATGCGATATATCTTTCTTGTGATGTCTTTATATGGTTTTTGACATTTTAAATTATAAGTTTCACCTGAATCTTAACCTGGCAAAAGTCTAGAAAACTATTGAGCTTAGGAGTTTGTTAATCTGACTGATGTTGTTCACATTCATGATATTTATCCCAAGAAAATGGTATTTTGAGAAATTACCCTTGGGAATAATATAAGTGTAACCCGTGAGAAGAAATAACCCACAAAGAGTGCCAAGGATGAGGGCTGAATTAGGAGTCTTTATTCAGAAGCCGGTGACCACGGAGGACTAGTGTCTCTCAAAAACCCATGACCCCAAATGAATGCAGAGAGGGGTTTATGAAGGCATTCAGTTACGTTCAGTTTACTGCTGCTGGCAAAGCATTGTACAGAAGCCAAAGCGAATAACTTGATTACCCAATCTCCTGTTTTTTAGTTCTAAGTAAATGTGTAGCTGGTGTGTTGCAATTTCTGGCAGGGGCGATATCTGGGGTTGGTTAAGATGTATACATGACATGTGGCAACCTTAAAACAGTGAAAATCTATAAAGTTCAGAGTGCAGGAACATTGCAAAGTTGACAATCTGGCATAACATGGGCGAGCTAGAGACAACAGGTTGGAACAAAATTACATAATACATAAAATTTATTTGTCAGGTTTTATAGGCATTATTTATACATGTCAATATTCAATATGTGTGTCTGTAGCAGGGGTGGCAAACCTTTTGGCAATTGAGTGCCAAAGTTTATGAAACAAGAATATACTCGCTCGACTCGTGTGCCAACCCATCAAGTGAGATAGAGGTATCGATTATTTTTATGTCTATAAGAGGCATAGGATGTTTTTATAACAAAAAACAATAATTTTTTAAATGGTATCCACAATTATTTGTTTTGAAGTTTAAATATTTTATTAGAGTGCATAACAAAGGTAATTACATAAATTAAATACCATAGAAAATCTCTATCAGTCATTTATTACATTTTTATTCGGTGTAGAATAACATGATATTTTAATAAAATTATAATTTATATGAAACAAAAAGGAAAAAACATGTGACAGAATTAAATTATAATAATAAACATTAGTCGTCAAATGCACGAAGTACCCATGAAAATTAAAGAATCCTCTATCATTGTTAGTGTGATTTCTGTTGTTGTGCAGAAGACAGATGAATCACATCAGGTTTATATTTTGTTGTTTTTAACATTTCACAAGCTGCACTTGAGGCATCAGTTAAATTACTCCTAAAATCGGACTTGACTAGGTTCATAAGTGAAAATAATGATTCACATGAGTAAGTAGAGGACAATATCGAGAGTATTGCCACTGCTACATTTTTCAGACACTGAAAATTTCAGGCAAGGAATTCCATGTTTTCAGAACTTCATTTTCTGCATTGTTCAGCACTGACCCAGCTAACCTATCTCTTTCAATACTTTCTAATTCATGTCTCAAATCGATAAATTTTTGCCTCCAAATACAGCTACTCTGTAAGTTAATCAACTGCATTTCAAAGTCATACAAATTAATCCATTGGAACATATCCAACTTCGGTTCGTTTAATTTTACCTTGTCTGCATATTTTATGAATTTTCCTGTTTCTTGGAATGACCTGAACCCAAACTTCAAAGAAAGAAAGCACTCCAGTGGTGGTATTGAAGTGATGGATATATTCTGACTGATTCGGACGATCTACTAGTCTTGTTCTGTCACATATGTGGCATATGAGAACAATGTTGAGCGTGCTTTGATGTGAATGGAAACAAAGCATACAGTGCAGAAAATGTTTGACAACTCCAAGTCAAAAGGATTGTTCCGATGGCAGAGGCCACTAAAGGTTTGGTTTCATTGGAGCATCCAGTGGCTGCGTCCGGCGGCTGCGTCCAGCAGTCGGAAGTCACTGCCATGTACTCATTCAATGTATATCAAATGAGATTGGTTTCGCTGAGATGACTCGGCCCTCGCGTTTGACTGTGGATGCCCAAAGTCCACGTCTCGACTGCTGCATGAGCAGTCGAGACGCGGACATCTAGTCGGGCAGTCCAGTGATATTTCTGCTTCGCCATGGCACAGCAATTTTGTGGAGAGATGATGAGAAGTTATTCAAAAAAGTTAGAAACCATCCGTACATTTACAATCATCAACATAAAGACTTCAAAGATTTTCAGATTAAGGAGAACAATTGGGTTGTCATTTCCTCAGAACTTGGAAAGAATGGTAAAGTGAAAATTTTAATGAATATTTATTTACTTACAAACATTACCAATTAAGTACACAAAACAGTCAAACGCCATCAATGGCTGCTGCTGAATCTAAATACATGTTCATCTTGCCAATGTAGCGCTCCCTCTTCGTTGAAAAATTTCATGAATGTTTCTCTAACTTCAAAACCATCTGCTCTTGCATACCATACTCGCCGGTGGATCTATACTTGAATCGTATTCATAACGTGACCGCTGATGGTGCTCTAAATAGCCATTCCTCAGTATATTGTGCAAACAACATGCTGCAATTACAAGTTGTTCACATGTTTCAGGTGTGACAGCAAGGGGAGAGTAGAATACTTGAAAAATTTGACTCAATAGCCCAAACGCATTTTCCGTTACTCTCTGAGCACGAGTTAACCTATAGTTGAAGATGACTTTAGATTTTTCTCTTCAAGATGTTATTTTACAGTATGGTCTCATGCCATGTTTGTGTAATCTGAAAGCTTCATCTCCAACTATAACATAGGGCACTACTTTATTCAAACCATGAAGTCTCTCATCTGGAGGAAATATATTTCCCGAAAGCACTTGTTTCCCCTTGACAGACTTTGCAAAACTTCCACTGTCCCCCTCTTTTCCATATGACCCAACATCTATCTATTGCTATAAATTTACAGTTGGCATCAACCAAAGCAAGTAATACAACAGAAAAGTACTCCTTATAATTAAAAAATGTATACAGTGCTCTTCTTTGTCTTCCCATCTGCAACTTAGTCAAATCAATTTTAGTTGTTATTTGGACCCGGTAATCTAAACTCACCGTGAAATTGCCCTTAGTGCCCTCCCAGCTCCGCGTGCCGAAATAATTGCTCCGCGTGCCGAAATAATTGCTCCGCATGCCACTTTGGGCACGCGTGCCATAGGTTCGCCACCCCCAGCCTATAGTATAATTTAGGGGTAAATATGTATGTAAACACTTTTTGTTTTTTGGCATTTTTTAAGATTTATTTTTATTGTTTTTGACAGAGAGAGAAAGATACAGAGACAGAGAGAAGGGGGAGGGCCCAGAACAGTCTCCATAGTTGCACATCATTGGTTTTTCCACATAGTTTCATTCCACAGGTGGGTGCGGGGCTGCACAGGGCAGGAACTGAGCCGGGGTCACCCGGGTGAGAACCAAACTGGGGGCACTCCCCAGTCCAGCATATGGGTCTGCACGGGCCGGGGCCGGGATTCGATCCTTGGTCCCCGGGGCTACAAAGCGAGCACTTAACCCACTGAGCCATCCCGGCTTCCCCTGTAAACAGATTTATATATCAGTTATTAGAGATAAACACAGAATGCTGCACAGCAAGATTTAGAAACTAAAATAATATAAAAATAGTTTTAATTTTAAATACTTTCTGAGTTCTACTATTTAAATAGGTTAGGCAGAATGCTTCCGAAGCAGAGTTTTAGCTTATCTTAACTACATTATATTTTGCAATGCTTTAATAATTACTAGAAAATGACACAATAAATTCAGATGTATACATTATTTTTTTAAGATTTATTTTTATTGTTTTTGACAGACAGACAGACAGACAGACAGAGCAGTCTCCATAGTTGCACTTCATTACTTTTCTACATGGTTTTATTCCAGAGGTGGGGGTGGAGCTGTGACCTATTGAGAACCAAACTGGGGGCACACCCCAGCTCAGCATGAGTCCACACGGGTCCGGGCCAGGATTTGGTCCTCAGACACTAAGCTACAAGACGAGCACTCAACCCACTGAGCCATCCCAGGATCATCCCAGATGTATATATTATTTAAAAATCAAAATCATCAGAGAGTCCCCTAATGGAAAAATAACAATTAATAAAATGGAAATTCAATGGAGGGAAACCATTACTATTTAATATAAGTTAAAAAGAGTAACTCTTTTAATAGCTACAATATTTGCTAAAAGAGAAAATATATCAAATTAGAATAACAGAATTATCTGAAAATAACACATCTACTTGCAAAGGAATAAATTTTGCTTAAATCATACATAGATATATTTGTTTTCCTTAATTCATAGATGGAATGTTACTTTCAAAAATGTAAAGCCTGAAATTGAATATGTGCTTATCTAATAAGCATATCTGGGAAACTAAAACAAATGTGGAAGGTTTTGAAAAAACCATTTTCCTCTAAATTTCTTTAACTCCTCTACCCCCACCTAGACATCTGTGCTTCCTCCTCACCCAGCTTTTCCTTGGGCACTTAACTTTAATAAAGTGCAGAGCAGGAACTCAACATCCTGTTGCTGTACTCTGATTAAAAGGAGTCAAATTCTACAAATTGGAATGTTCCTTCCTTTAGTGATCCTATTTGATGAATATTTGCTTTTAAAAGGGACCATTAGTAAATCATCAGCCCAGCTTGTTGCTATTTTCTGGTTTATTTATAATAAGCCACTCCAAGAAGCCAAATAGACCTTCTGTACCTACTAAACCTAAAATTTAGTAATACGGTGAAAAAAAGTGGATAGCTACCTAATATCTGAAATAAGAACAATAGTGATCAACAGCTAAGATGCTAATTCTAGAAATCTTAAAATCAATAAAATCATTAAAATATTAACAGGCTAAGGTGTCTTTTTCCCAAGAACCAAGATACATACAATGACTATTTAAGGTCTGAGTCCAAAAACTCAAGGATTCAGTCTCCAGAAACAGTAAATACAGAATTAAAGACATAAGGAGAATGAGTTAAAATTAGTATAATAAGTAAAACATTTATGACTCCCTTAAACTGTAGGTATTGCCTTAACTGCAATTCCTGACACTCTAGTCCCAGATATATGACACTGAAGGTGCTCAAATCTTGGAGGAGTAGGACAGACATAGTTATATCCACTAATGAAGATGTTCCAAGAATACTCCCATTCCTGCCCATTCAGGAAATGTTCCCCAGCACATCACTCCACACAGCCTCACTCTGGAGCTTCAGCCAGGCAATAGGCAACAAAACGCATACGCCACCCAGCTGACAGGGTAGCAAGGAGCCAGACTTCCTCAGATGTATCATCTTGACTTTTTTTTCCAGTTTGAAACCATACTTTATTCTAGCTAGAAGTATCCAATAACTATATATTTTTAAGCAGAAAAAAAAAGTCCTTTTCCTTCTTACAGCATTTAAGCATAAGAGCATTCTGTTTAGAAATGATACAGACTTTCTATGAAAATGAAGAATTTACTTTGTATTTGTAAAATTTAAAAGTCTAAAAGTACAGGACACATTTTCAGAAAACCAATTTTACTTTTACCCATTTATGGTAATATTTGCAATGTTAGAATGTATAGCTGTACTTAGGTAATATACAGTTAAGTAAAGCAAATCAGATAAGGAATCCAGAAGCAACCGGTTTTGAGATATTCACAGTGTACATTGAAAATTTTGAGAAGGGAGAACACATATTAACAAAAAGAACTCTGGCACACTTAAACACAAGTTTTTTTTTAATTGTTTTACTTATTGGGGTGTTACAGTTCACCTGACAAAGAAACCAAGCAGCACTCAGGAGATCGGAATCACAAAGCTTTATTTATGCCGGCGGGCTCAGAGGAGTGTTTTTCCAAAGTCTGAGCCCCACCTGCAGGGAGTATCAGGCTTATATAGGCAGAATTTCACTTGGTTCTTTTCTATGATAAGTACTTTTTCCCACAGTCATATATCTCTGTTTGGCAGGTGCAGGCATCAGGAGCGTGCAGGTGCCGGGAGAGGCCAAGGCCCAGGTGCAGGAAATGAGCAGGATGTGCAGAAGCAGAGGAGTGACAGTGTAAGGAGCAAGGAGGATTTACAGGAGCAGAGGCTCAATTGCAAGCAGTGTTACAGGGCTTTGTCCACATCATTTCCCTCCTTTGATGCCCCTATATCTACTATAGGGCATCACCATCATCCAGCTTAGGTTCCCCCAATGGCTGGTATCCCTGGAGAGCTAGGATATGGGCTGTTGTCTTTCTGGCCACTGTGGCTTCTGTTAGATTTGTTATTGACCTTATGACGAGGGGAAGAAAACATGGAAGCAGGAGACAAACACCAAGAAGTAGGAGCATTGCCCCAACCAGTGTCTTAAATCCTCCCAGGGTCGAGAACCAACCTCCAAATAGGGCATTACGATCCCATCCATTCCACTTTTGTACTGGGACATGGGCCAGCTTTCGGATCTTGGTGGCTATATTGGCTACTGCTTTGCCATTTTCATCTATTTTTAGGCAGCAGTCAGTGGAATTAAATTTTGCACAGACCCCTGCTTCTTCTGCTAGAGGATAATCAAGAGCTAGCCGATTTGGGTATATAGCCTTTCTCATTTGAGTCTGCTGGGAGGCTAACAGTTCCAGGGCTGCCGCTGTCTCATTTGTAATGATCTCCAAGACAGCCTGTAACCAGATGATCCGATTTAGCATGTAAATTGAGGACCTGTACCCCAGGATCCATCTTGTGCCCATGTGGCTGGCCCACAGTATTGGATGATTCGTCATCAGCCCATTTGTTTTTCTCTGTATGTCAAGGGCCCGCTTACTATGGTGCATCTGTCCCGGTTCATCATAGAGGGGAACTCCTAGTTCTATTCCCTGTGTCTCGGAGAGGAGGAAGAAGCTCCTGATGATTCCTATAGTGCAGGTGCCTCCCCAGTTGTCTGGAAAGAGGGTATTAGCCCGGTTTTCACAGATCCAAAAGATTCTCTCTGGTGCTAGCCATCCCTCAGAAACCGAGGAGCTTAAATGTGACCAATACCAGTCTATCCCTGGAAGGGCTCTAAGTGGGGCATTGTCCCCCTTACCAGCAGAACAGTTGGCCACTGAGCTTTCTTCCGTCTCAGCACAAGTGTAATTTTTGCTTGTGACCCTTGGGTGCCCCAAACCAGGTCGGGTTTCACAGCAACCAGTATGTCCCCGTTTCATTGTGAATAAGGACCCATTCACAAGGGTTTTCCCCACCCGGGTGTGGTTTGACTGAGCCCTTGCCAGGCATTCTTCCCCCAGTACCTGGGAGGGGAGTACCCAGTTAACATTTGGGCCCCCGCTCGCCTGGCCACCATGTGGTTCCATCCTAGCAGGAGGCAAGCATTTATCCCTGTCCCCTCCCAGGGCCAAGTCTCACTCACAAGGGCTCCACCAGAGACCCAACTGTTTCTTATGTTAAGCTCACAGGCTACTTCTTGTCCCAAGTGAATAAAGAGGTTGTTGCCCAGAGTAGGTAGATCTAGCTTTTCTTTAAGCGAGGCTTCAAGCTGCAAGCATAGCCCTGTGGACCCAGGCTTAGGTCTACTAGAGGTCTCTTGAGTTGGTCTCACCTGAAGGACTCATAAATTCACTCATTGAGTTACCTCACGCCTCTTGTCTATTTCTTCTTTTTGGGTCTTATTCTATCTCTTAAATAGTCAGACTAACTTGCGGGCCTCCTCTCTGGTGGTTTATCATCTATCTCCCTTGTCTGATAGTCTCACATCAGACTGTATGACCCAGCAAGCTTCCCTCCCGGGGGTGCATTGGCATGATGACCCAGCAACACTAGAGGCTTTAACTTTCCCTATCCAGTATTTTTTGACTTCCCAAGTAAACCTGGTAGCTGTGTCATAGCAGGGTGAAGGCTGGTAGTTTGTAAGAGACAAATCCCTGTGTAATATCACCTGTGTCTCTCACCCTTTCTCTAGCCTTTTTCCCAGTGGTGGGCCCAGTATAGTATGTCTACATGCACCCTGCAAAGCATGTGGGGACCATGCCTGATACAGACAAAGGTATCCAGAGCAGCCCTACAAACATCCAATAGTAATAATACATCCTGTATAGAATATGTAGCAGAGGGCAATTAAGGAACACCCTACTAGGCTCCAATTGGGTGGGGCAACTACAGCCAGGCCAGTCGCTAGTAGGGCGATGAGGGGAACAGTCACTATGAGAAACAACATGTTGCAAACCATCCGGGACCAATGAAGTGGTGTCCTCAGGTTTCAGCCGTGCGTTGTCCGGTCAGCCCTGGAGTGACCAGAGCAGGGCAGTCGTCCTTCTGTCTCCACAGTGTGAGTTGCAAGGGCTCTGCTGGGCAGGCGACCATTTTCCACACTCCTGGTCCCCTGTCAGCAGCTGCCTTCTTGACCCTGGTTTGGTGTATCCACAGGGTGACACCTGCAACCTTAAGAGCTGCTGGTGTTATAAGAATGACAGTGTGGGGCCCTGTCCAATGTGGCCTGAGGGGTTCCTTTTTCCAGTCCTTTACCCAAACTTGATCTTCAGGACCAAAGGGGTGAACTGGAGTCCCCAGTGAGATAGTTGCCTTTTCCAGGACATAGTCCGTGACCATCTGGAGAACTTTACCCAGAGCCCGCATCTGTTCCTCCAGACTTTTGTTTTCTAACTGCTGGAGGTTTCCTGGAATGATACCTGGGAGGGGTGGGGGCCAGATGTACAGAATCTCGAATGGAGTGGACCCATGTTTTTCAGGAGTGCATGTCACCCGGAGAAGCGCTATGGGCAGGAGATCTACCCACGTGTGCCCAGTTTCCTGGCTAAGCTTAGCCAGGGTAGTTTTGAGGGTGCGGTTCATGTGTTCCACTTTCCATGAACTCTGTGGTCTATAGGCCATGTGCAGTTTCCAGGTAATCCCTAATGCCTTTGTCACTGTCTGCAGCAGCTCAGCCACAAAGGCTGGCCCGTCATCACTGTGTATGGTCAGGGTATGCCATACCACGGGATTATTTTCCTTAGAAGGGCCTCTATACCTTCAGTTTTTTGTCCTGGTCGGAAAGGCCTCTACCCATCCTGAGAAGGTGCAGACCAGCACTAACAGATATTTGTACCCCCGGCTTGAGTGCACTTCAGTGAAATCTACCTCAAGGTCCTCAAAGGATGTGGCACTGACCCCTTGCACCCTGGGGAATGAACACAGAGAGGTAGCCGTGTTGATCTTGGCACAAGTTATGCATCGTTCTCCAATGCTCTTACAGAGGGTAGAGAGCCATCTGACATAAAACTGTTTTTTCAGCAGTTCCTCTAATGCTGTTTTACCGAAGTGGGTCAGCTGGTGATACTCAGAGACAAGTTGAGGACCGAGCAGGGCTGGGATGGACAGTCTTCCATCCGGGAGTTGCCACCATCCCTCCTGGATTCTGATGGCCCCCTCTGACCTGGCCCATTTCTTTTCTTCATCCGAATACTGTGGCAGCTTTGTGCTTTCTTTTTTTTTCTTTTTTTTAAAGATTTATTTATTGTTTTTGACAGAGAGAGAGAGAGAGATACAGAGACAGAGAGAAGGGGGAGGGCCCAGAACAGTCTCCATAGTTACACATCATCGGTTTTTCCACATAGTTTCATTCCACAGGTGGGCGGGGCTGCACAGGGCAGGAACTGGGCTGGGGACTCGCCACGGGCCAGGGCCAGGACTCGATCCTCGGTCCCTGGGGCTGCAAAGTGAGCGCCTAACCCACTCAGCCATCCCGGCTTCCCCTAGCTTTGTGCTTTCATTGGCTGCCAGAAGACATGATAGCTCCGGGTCATCCTCCAAATCCCCCTCAGCTGCCACCTTGGTGGCCTCATCTGCCAGCTGGTTTCCAGCAATAACTGAGTCCGACCTCTTCTGGTGTCCCTGGCAGTGCAGGATTGCCACCTGCTTGGGGAGACAAACAGCTTCCAACAGTTTTAGAATTTCTTCCTTGTTTTTAATGGCCTTGCCTTCTGCTGTCAGCAGTCCCTGCTCTTTGTATATAGGCCCGTGGATGTGGACGGTGGCGAATACATAGCAGGAGTGTGTATATATGTTGACTTTCTTCCCTTCCTCAAGCACCAGGGCCCTCACCAGAGCCTACAGCTCAGCTCTCTGTGCGGACCATCCTCAGAGGAGTGCCTTTGCTTCCATCACCTAGTTCTCGGTGGTCACCGCATATCCAGTAGGCCATTCTCCGCGTCTCAGGTAGCTGCTCCTGTTGGTGAAGAGATTGAGCTCTGAATTAGGCAGCAGGATGTCACGAAGATCAGGCAGGCTTGCATAGACCTCGTCTACCAATTCGGTGCAGTCATGTTGTACCCAGAAAAACGAGATTCAGATCCAAAATAGGTTTCAAAGTGAGGGAGTCTTTATTGCCGACATCCACGGGAGACTCACGTCTCTCAAGACCCGTGGCCCTGAACTGGGGAAAGTCCACAGCTTATATTTGCCAAAAGGTGTGTAGCAAAAGCAGTGTACAGAAGTTAAAAAGCAGGGTGTAACAATTTCTGGTTAATTGAGATATTCTAGCATGGGTTTGGCAATTTCTGGTTAAGCCAGATATCAGCTGAGACTGTGGGGCACCACAGGGTGGACAGGGGTGACTGGGAAGTTACAGGGGGGGGGAGCTATCGGTGTAATGGTGGAGGACTGTAGGACAAGCTGGAGCAAGCAAGCACGGTTACATAAGCTAATTTGGCAGTTACAGCAGGGCAGAACATGTTTAGCCTCTTCGGCCAGTATGTGACAAACCATATCCTGGCATGTTAGAGCACACTGTCCTGCAGATGGCGGGGGAGGCTGTCCCTTGTTACTTGTTCTAACACTAATTTTTAGGGTCCTCATCTCAGTCGTGCTCCAGGCTCTCTTCCTCTATTGGCAGGAATGTAGCAGGGTTTAGGGTCCAAACAGCCTCCAGGGTTACTCAGGGTAGCCCTTGGCACTGAGCAAGCCAAGCATTGGACAGCCAACGATGTTCCTGGCTATTCATCAGGGTGGTTACAGAGTGGGGCACTTTAACGTGCAGTTCTTGCCCCAGGGTGAGTTTGTCTGCTTCCCAGATGAGGGCTACAGTGGCTGCCAGGGCTCTAAGACAAGGCAGCCAGCCCATGGCAACTGAGTCCAGTTTCTTTGACAGGTATGCAATGGGGCACTGCCATGGTTCAGCTGTCTGAGTAAGTACCCTCAACGCGACCTCTTCCTTTTCATGGATCAATAGGTTGAATGGTTTTTCCACATTGGGGAGCCTTAGTGCCAGCACCTGGCTCAGCAGGTGTTTAAGTTCCTGGAAGGCTTTTTCTTGATTTCCTTCCCATATCAGAGGGCCCATCTTGGGCCCAGTGAGGGCCGCATACAAAGGCTTTGTTACTGCCAAGAATCCAGGGGTCCAGATGAGGCAGAATCCCGCCGCCCCCAGGAACTTGCAAAAGTTTCTTCTGGTCTGGGAGATGGGACATGCCAGAATGACCCTCTTCCTCTCTATCCCCAGTGCTCTCTGCCCTCAAAAGATGACAAAGCCTAAGTATTGCACTTCCCTCCTGCAAATTTGAGCTTTCTTCCAGGATGCCCGGTAGCCTGTTATGGCTAGATGGTTAAGGAGCGCTCGGGTGGCCATCACACAATCCGCTTTGGTGGTGCATGCCAGGAGCAAGTCGTCTACATACTGGAACAGAATGCAGTGTAGTTCCTCCTGGGGGAAGATCATCAAGTCAGCCGCCAGAGCTTCCCTGAATCTCATCGGGAGTTTCTGAAGCCTTGTGGAAGCCTAGTCCAGGTTAATTGCATTTGCCTGCCAGTGGTGGGGTCGGTCCATTCGAAGGCAAAGAGGGGCTGGCTCTGTGGCACAAGCCGCAGGCAGAAGAAGGCGTGCTTCAAATCCAGGCAGGTGAACCAGGCTGCGCCCGGGGGCAGCTGATTTAGCAGAGTGTACAGATTCAGAACTACTGGGTGTAGGAAAACTGTCACCTGGTTTATGACTCTCAGGTCCTGCACTGGCCGGTAGCCCCCTCCATGTGGCTTCCTCGCCAGTAGGAGGGGTGTGTTCCATGGCGATTGACATTCAATGAGGACACCAGCTTCTTTCAATCGGCTTGGGTGTCCTGTATGCCCAGCCTTGCCTCCCAAGGGATGGGATATTGTCGGAGTTGTTGGGGCTGCACTCCTGCTTTAACTCAATGGTGATTGGGACTCTATTGTTGGCTAATCCCGGAGGGTTACCTTCTGCCCATGCCAGCGGAAAGTTGTGGTGGAACTCTGGGGGATTTTCTTCCACCTCATCAGGGCAAAAAAGCCTCCATTCTTCTTCTCTGAGGATAATGACCAATAGGACGAGTCCGGTCCCAGGAGGCTTGAGTCATATGGTGACCCTGCCCTGATGAGTCGAATGATATTTGGGCACCAAGTTTAGTGAGGAGGTCTCATTGAGGAAGGGTATTGGACAGTGTGGCATGTAGAGGAATTTGTGTCTCACAAGGTGGCCACCTAGTTCACATGTCCAGGCGTGGCAGAATGGCTGGAGGGTTGCCTGGCTCCCCGTAGCCCCCATAACAGTTGCAGTCCGAGTCCCAAAAGGGGCTACAGGCGTGGTCACTGCGAAGTGTTCCACTCCAGTGTCCACCATAAAAGTCATGGGTTGGCCCCCAACATTTATTTCGACCATGGGTTGTGGGAGCCGAGTGTGAACGAGCCCAGTCCCCCTCAGTCAGAGTTCATGCCCACCAAGCCAATGAAGTCTGATTCCTCTGGTTCCCTGCGGGGCTTTCCCCACTTTCTGGGCAGCCAGGTTGGCCCCTTGCAGTTCAGGCATTTATTTTTCCAGTGTTCGATCTCCTTGTAGCAGGCATATTGGTCATCCTTCAACGGGGGCCATGGCCCCCCTTTTGGGGTGACCTTCTCCTCTTTTTGTTGTCTTCCGTTTCCCCTTCTGCAGGGCCATGGCGAGGAGGCTGGCTTTTTCTCTCATCCTCTTATCCGCTTCCCTCTTGGCGGCGACCTCGCAGTTCATGTACACCTTGTTGGCGACCTCCAGAAGCTGGCTGACATTCATGCTGGCGAATCCTTCCAGTTTCTGCAGTTTTCTGCGTGTATCTGGAGCTAACTGGGCCACAAAAGCCTCATTCACCATTCTCTTGTTCTCCTGTGCCTCCGGATTGAACAGGGTGAAGATGCAGAAGGCTCCACAGAGCCGTTTACAGTAATCCCCAGGGGATTCTTCAGCTTGCTGTGTCACACCAGCCGTCTTAGACATGTTTGTTGGCTTTCTGGCCCCAGCTCACACGCCCGTCAGGAGGGCCTCCTGGTATCAATAAATGGCCACTCGACCTTCCTCCATATTAAAGCCCCAAGTTGGCCGATCTTCTGGGGCAGCCCTCGAAGCCTGGGCAACAACATCTACTGTGCCCCCCAGGGCCGTTTCCTCCAGCCACTGGTGAGCGCCTCTTAAGATACATCATCTTTCTTCGGTGTTGAACAGGATTTGGAGGAGCTGCTGACAGTCCTCCCAGGTGGGACGGTGAGTCTGAAAGATGGACTCAAGGAGGTCTATCATGGCCTAAGGCTTTTCAGATAGAATGGGTAATGGTGCTTCCAGTTCAGGAGTTCCGTGGTGGTGAAGGGCTGATAGTAGATGACAGATCTACTGGGCTGTAGGGTCCCATCGTCTCCCACCTCGTCTGGGCCTCTGGTTTCTCTCAAGGACATCTGGAGGGCTGCACCTCTGGACCAGAGTCAACTAACTGGCTCGGGGGAGCCCAATTCCTGAGGAGGCAGCTTGAGGGTGCTGGCGCTGACAGGTCTGAGCAGGGTGGCGTGTCCAAAACAGGAGGATTTGGGACCCTGGGCAGTCTTGGGGCCTATGGGGGTGGCAGGGGCTCTTCCTCTGGATCCCCTTGGAAGACAAGCTTGGCCAGCTCTTTCTGTCCATGGTGCACCCTGAGGGCCTTGGCAATGGGGACCCTAGACTGTCCCTTCCTATTCATATAGAACTGCACCCAAAGAGGCAAGGTCCATGCGGCCTCCAGCCAGGAATCAATGTGGGGAAACTGATCTGGGTGGCCAGGGTTTCCGGTGATAACCTGCCAGACTCTGTGGACTGTTGAGACATCCAGGGTTCCCTCTGCAGGCCAGCCAACCTGGAAAGCCGGCCATTCCAACTCACAGAGGGTCCTCAATTTCCCAGGGGTCATCTTTACCCCATAGTCACCTGAGAAACCTTTTTTAAAATTCTTTAACATACAGTCGAGAACTGTGGGTTTGCTCTGCCCTGAGCCCATGTTTCCCGTGCCCGGTGCCGCAAAGACAGACAAAGGGTGGGAGGCCTTGGTTTGAGACCCAGACAGGTACCCACCTGGCCACGTCCCTTATGGGAGCTTAGGCGCATCTTGGCTAAGGTGTACGCATATGAAGCCCGGGCCAGGTCACGCTCTACACTGGAGGTGAATCACCATTATGCTGTATGACGTCGCATGGAACCGCAGGTGAGGGCCCACTCGGATTCCATAGCCTTTCAGCCGTGGAACCACAGATTCATACCCGACCAGAGGACCAAGTCAGTCCACTCACTCACACTCACATTCACACCAGAGATTAAAACATCTCCCCTCCGGGAGGCCCTAACTGGAGACCCTTCCTGGGTCTCTTCAGAAGGTGATCAGGCTCCCCTTCTGCCATGAGAGCAGGCCTGACTGGGTCCAGGGTCCCGGGAACTGACCGTGTCCAATGGCCGCTCAGAAACTGTTCGTCCTGATCTCCCTTCAAGTCTGGCAGGAATCACGGTGTGGGGCCTACAAGAGGGAGCTGGATTAGGGCCTCCCAAACTCAGCAGGGCACGCCTGCCCCGCTTCGGCTCCCCTCACCGCCATCCACCACTCCATCCTTCCCCAAACTGGTGGTTCAACGGGCCAGCTTGGTTCAGGGAACCAAATGTTACAGTTCACTCAACAAAGAAACCAAGCAGCACTTGGGAGATCGAAGTCACAAAGCTTTATTTATGCCGGCGGGCTCAGAGGAGTGTTTTTCCAAAGTCTGAGCCCCACCTGCAGGGAGTATCAGGCTTATATAGGCAGAATTTCACTTGGTTCTTTTCTATGATAAGTTCTTTTTCCCACAGTCATATATCTCTGTTTGGCAGATGCAGGCATCAGGAGCGTGCAGGTGCTGGGAGAGGCCAAGGCCACAGGTGCAGGGAATGAGCAGGATGTGCAGAAGCAGAGAAGTGACAGTGTAAGGAGCAAGGAGGCTTTACAGAAGCAGAGGCATAATTGCAAGCAGTGTTATGGGGCTTTGTCCACATGAGGGGTGACATTGATTGATAACAATTACATTGTTTCCAGGTGTACAATTCTACATTACATTGTCTATACATCGCATTATGTGCTCACCACCCAGAATCAGCTCACTTTCCATCACCATATATTTGATTCCCTCTCTATTCCCCACAAACACAAGTTTATATGCTGAGTATTTTTAAAGGGTTTAAAAAGCATGCTCAATTAGCATACAGCTTTTTCTCACTTATATAACAGATGTATTTCTATTTGTTTATGTATAGCAAAGGGTTAGAATCTAAATCAACTTATGATTTCAGAGATATTATTATTTCAAAAATGTATTCCATGGAATTTTTCACTACCACTGATTCTTTAAATGAGCAAAGTACAAAGGAGTCTCATCCCTTGAAATTATTTCTAAGTACTAGCATTTTAAAGATTTACTTTTATTGTTTTTGACAGAGAGAGAGAGAGAAAGAGATACAGAGACAGAGAGAAGGGGGAGGGCCCAGAACAGTCTCCATAGTTGCACATCATTGGTTTTTCCACATCGTTTCGTTCCACAGGTGGGCGCGAGGCTGCACAGGGCAGGAATTGGGCCAGGGTCTCACCCCGGTGAGAATTGAACTGGGGGCACTCCCCAGTTCAGCATATGGGTCTGCATGGGCCAGGGCCAGGATTCGATCCTCGGTCCCCGGGGCTGCAAAGTGAGCGCTTAACCCACTGAGCCATCCCGGCTTCCCCAAGTAATAGCATTTTAATTGAAAGGAAGAAACCTAGAAATTTCTGGTACAGTGCCTGGACTTAGACTTATTTAATATAGGAATTGAATGTACAACAAAATTTATCATTTTCTTTATCCTTGGAGGAGAGAGAAGTAGGAAAGAAGGATTTAAGAGCTGAACAGAACTATGAATCTTTCATAACACCAACAATTTCCACAATTTAGAACCATGGATCTCATCAATTTTATAATTCATGTTGGCTTAAGAAGTTAGATTCCCCTCTTTGTATCTCATTTAACCCAAACCACATACTCTCCAAAATACAAACATAAATTCAATTGGTATTTCCTAAATAGAAGATCAAACACCAAAGGGAATCCTTCCTTCCAACATCTTTCAATATGAGATTTCATTGAAACCCAACACTTAAAATATGAAATCTGGGGAAGCTGGGATGGCTCAGCGGGTTAAGTGCTCGCTTTGCAGCCCCGGAAACCAGGGATCAAATCCCGGCTCCGGCCCAGGCCGACCCATATGCTGAACTGGGGTGTGCCCCCAGTTCAGTTCTTGCTGGGGCCTATGCTGGAGGCTCCCAGCCCAGTTCCTGCCCTGCACAGCCCTGTGCCCACCTGTGGAGTGAAACTATATGGAAAACTAATGCTGTCAACTATGGAGACTGCTCTGTGCCTTCCCCCTTCTCTCTGTCTCTGTCTGTCTCTCTCTCTGTCAAAAACCAATAAAAATAAATCTTTAAAATATGAAATCTCTTGGCCAAGAAAGAAAAACAAGTGCAGCTGTTATGAGTGTTGCCCTATATTGTCCTTTTATGTATTACATATTAAATTAAACCCAGAATTAAATATGCTTGCACAATTATGTTGTGATAATAGCAGTGATGAAGCTAGTGAAAAAGAACTATCTTTAGCCAAAGAAGGGGGGGGGGCATGAAAACTAGTAGAAAGCTGACAAAGAATTGGGCATTTTTATAAAAAGAAAAGTATTCCCTTATTTCCACTATGCGGAAATATGAAACATTTATTGTACAGTGATACCTTGGAATCCGAACACCCCAAAACTCAAACAACTTTCAATCCAAACAAAAAATCAAGCAAATTTTGCCTTGGAATCTGAATGCTGCTTTGGAATCCAAACACCAACACATTGTTTGCATGGGACTTATCAACTGTACAGCCCGTAGCTTTATCTGAACACCCACCTGTCTTGGAACTCAAACATTTTGGAACTCAAACAGGGTTCTGGGACAGATTAAGAGAATTCCAAGGCATCGCTGTATATATCAGACAAGAACAGAGCTAAGTGATCCAACTCTACAGCATTATAAAAATCATTCCTTTACCAGAGTTAAGATTTAAATGCATCTGCACAAGGGTACATGTCCCTACCCAGGTCCTACTGCAATACTGGTGGTCCCAGTAGTTTTATTAAAATAAATCATTTTTTTTTTAAATATGGGGAAGCCGGGATGGCTCAGTGGGTTAGGTGCTCACTTTGCATCTCCGGGGACCGAGGATCGAATCCCGGCCCCGGCCTGTGCGGAACCATATGCTGAGCTGGGAGCTCCCCCAGTTCAGTTCTCTCTCTGTCTCTGTCTCTGTATCTCTCCCTCTCTCTGTCAAAAATAAAAATAAATAAAAATATATTTAAAAAATAAAACATTTAAAAAGAAAAATCAAAATGCCTCAGTAACCATATATCCAACTCAAATTTTATGTATTTAAATCTTATATTTGCCTCCCATGAATATACCTTTATTTCACGCAAATTGTGCAATGAATCTTCCATACTAAAGTATATTTTTTCCTCAATTAATTCAAAGGAAAACACCAAAATGATTAGTAAAGAAAAATTTAGGGTTTAACACACCTTTTAATTTGTTTTTAAATATTTTTAAGGTTTAAAAATATTTAAAGTTTGGTAATTCCTAGTAGGAAAACATTATCTGAACAAATATAATCTTAATGGCAAACCAATGTAAAATGTTACAGCTGCATTTGGGGCAGGGGGTAGGGATTCTCTTTAAAGCACCCCAGCTTTCTTCTTTAGACAGTCAGAGGTACACTGGTTTGTATTATTGTGACATCCACTGGGTGGCTGCTTTTCATTCAGAAAAGGCTTTATTTGTCAAAAGGACATTATGCTTGACCTCCAAAATTGGCTGATAATTTACTGATGAGATTCATAACCTTTGGGTTACTCTGATATTTTGACACATTTGCTGGGTTCTGGGCCACATCCTGGAAGGCCACCATAACTTCTGGATCCTGCATGGCTGTACGAACCTCTGGATCACTGAGGATTTCATTGAGTCCAGGTTTTCCTGCCATCCCAGACATGCTCCCTCACATCCCAGGCATTCCTCCAGATAAAATTACCAGGTATCCCCCAGGAAAGCCACCTGGAAAAGAGTCATACTGAGTTCTCAATTGTCTTCTTACTCTCTCTCGGCCCTCTCATGTTCTTCCCAAGCCTTCTTTTTTTTTTTTTTTTTTTTTTAAATTTTTTTTATTGTTTTTGACAGAGAGAGAGAGAGAGAGAGAGAGAGAGAGATACAGAGGCAGAGAGAGAAAGAGAGAGATACAGAGGCAGAGAGAGAACTGAACTGGGGGAACTCCCCAATTCAGCATATGGGTCCGCACGGGCCGGGGCCAGGATTCGATCCTCGGTCCCTAGCGCTGCAAAGTGAGCACTTAACCCACTGAGCCATCCTGGCTTCCCCTCCCGAGCCTTCTTAACCCTTTCCATTCTTTCTTTGATCTCTCGTTCTTCACGTTTTCTCTCATACTTTCTCCGATGTTCTGCAATTTCCTGGGCCCTTGGTTGAACTTCTTTCAGCATTGCAGTAACATCTTCATCATAATCCAATTTACATGCAAGAGTAAGATCATGGGCTGCTGCTTCTCAAAGGCCCAGAAGCCTATATGCTTTCCCTCACCACTTATAGGGCTGAGCTGAATCGGGATTTATTTCAATGGCTCTATCACTGTCTCGGATGGCTGCATTTGGGTTCTGTAATTTGATGAAGACATTGGCTTTCTTGGCATACAGAATGGTCAAGCAAAGATTCAGCTTGATGGCATCTGTAAATAAGTCAATGGATTTCTGTAGTTCACCATCATTTAGGGCATCGGTAGCAGCCACGTTTTTATCATTTGCCTGATTCATCATCTCCTCAGTTATCTTTATATTTTTATCTCCCATTTCTTGAGGGGCATCAGTGTCTGGTTCAATCACACCTTCATTGTCAATTTCTAGATCCCTTTCCTCACTTGATGATTCATCTGTCTTCATGTTTTCCTCCGCCTTCTTACTATTTGCTTTTTCTTCCTTAATATTTTCTTCTAATTTAGTTTTATGAGTAGCAGGTGGTATTTTACCTCCCATGCTCTCCACTCACTCCCTCAGGAAGTTCATTTCCTCGGTGTGCAGAAGATTTGGATCCTATTCACACATTTTCACAAAGGCCCAAAGCTCGTTAACTGTGAGGGCGTCCATGGTCGGGAAGCAGCGAGAACTAGGGGGTGCAGCTGAGGCTGCAGCTGAATTCCTGGCCTGAGTACCTGCTCTGTGTGATTGTGTAGAAAGGCTGTCTTGATTTTAGAGGTTGTGAAATAACAAAGTCTCATTAAGACTTGGCCACTGTCTTTTTCTACACATCATTAAGTTGCTAACACAGCAGGCCAAACTCTATTAAGCAAAAGATGAGAAAAGTCAGACTTGAGGATGAGAGAATGCTTTTCATTGAATTCTGACTTCCATATATATTTCACAATGTGACGGGCTCACAAAACTGAGCAAGGAACAGAGTGTGGAGAGATGGTACAGACAACACACGTAAGCTCTGAAACAACTAGGAAGGCACATGGCCAAAAGGACAGGGCACAAGGGATAAAAAAAAAAATCAAGTAGAATAAAACTTTTTTTTAATTTTCCTGGGTGTTGGGGGAAGGTGGGAGGAGCTGAAGAAAAATAGAAACCAAATAGCGAGCAGTTATACAGATCACAACATGAAAATCACAGCCACATTTAATGCAGTATATAACTGAGCTTCTCAGCTATATGTGTGTTCACCATCAGTGCTAATCACAGAAACACTTCAGACTCATACCTGTATACATGTATTGTTGAATTTCACTGTACATTTACAATATGTGAGAAAAGCATTTCACAAAACAATTATTATACTTTATATGTAAGTAATTTGGCAATCACTCAATTAGAAAGCATCACAGAGAAGTAATTTTGAAGCTTTAGAACAAACACACCAAGAGACTCCTCAAAACTCTTAACCAGGGAAAAGCCGGGACGGCTCAGCGGGTTGAGCGCTCGCTTTGAGGCCATGAGGACCGAGGATCGAATCCCGGCTCCGGCCCAGGCAGGACCCAC
>PVKE010026566.1:0-22209 GCA_004027555.1 Craseonycteris thonglongyai
AAGCAGTGGTTTCCAGACACTGAACTGTGAATCCCTTGGCATCTATTTTCTTAAAGGGCACTGAGAATGCAGCTACTACGATGAGCAAGGGAGGTGAGATCAGGACTTTTAATTTTGCATTAAAAAATCAATTTTCTTACTGAAAATGTTGAAAAGCAGTGTACCTTAAAACAAGCAAACAATATGGTCCTACCAAACAACTGGTAGTCTGATAGAGGTATAGGTCAAGTAGGCAGAAGAAAAAAAGTTAAATATAATATACTGGGTTTCAAAATGATACTAGAAATAGATCTTACATGTGTGTACTACATGTATATATATATTCATACTAGAAGCTGACAAGACAAGGAAATATATATATATATATATATATATATATATATATATATATATACACACACACACATATATAAATATAAATCAGTGGAAAGATAGATGATAGATAAACTGATGATAGAAAGATGATAGATAGATTGATAAATAGATAGATAGATGATAGATAGATGACAGATAAATAGATTTTCTGTATATTTACTGAACTGAATGGTATTAGTGAGGTTAGTTGTTAAGATGTTGAGATTTGAATAGATATTTCTAATTCGGTGTAATTTCATCAATTCACTCATCAGAAGCATCATGCTAGACAGTGTTAGGACTAGGAGATGCCCCGGATAAGTGAACACTACCACTGCCCCGGTATTTTCAGGCCAGTGAAGAGAGCAGACAGTAAAATCGATGGTCACAGTGATCGCGTGTGATCTGATTTCACTGGACGGGGGTACAAATGCCTTGTAGTGCTTACACTTCCAGTGAAGCGTGCAAGCTCCCTCAGACTCTGAAACACCACGCCCAGCATTGTCTCCCCTCCCAGGCCATGAGACTTGGACTCCAGGGTTGAGCTCTTCTCTCTCATTCCACATTCACACCCAGTCATTGTTCCCCGAAGTGCCAGTCCAGATCCAGGAAGCTGGGTCCATACTTGGCTCCTACCTCAGGCAAAACAGTTGCTGAGAATTTTTTAAATCATGCAGTTCAGTGTCTCCCTCCCTCACGGAGGGGCCTGGCTTCTTTGTTGCCAGCAGAACTCCTCTGGGCCCCTCTGCTCTCCCTCCAGGGTCTCTCTCTCACCTTGAAAGGAAGGGCTGATGCAGGAGGCTCCGTCCCTTCCTTCCCACCCAAAGGACTCTGTGCTCCTGAGGGAAATCCCACCTTCTTGTTCCCAGCACTATGGATTCCGAAGAAAAGAAGAGCCTTTGCTAAGTCACAGAGAACACGTGGAAAGATGATTCAGGGATTTGCCTCCCCCTCACTCACTCAATCTCAAGTTTCCATGCAGAAACTTCCATGCGGCCAAATGACTTTTCCCATAATTAGAAAATATGCTTCATAGTGACCTGCTGCCCAATCCCAGATTTTTAAGACATGGGCAGTTTTTTCCGCTTACCAGCAGGCTTCATACACAAATAGTTATAATTGTTGTAAGTATAGACCGTTCTCAGTTAACCAGCACCCATGGGAATTATAGATGCTGGATAAACATAAGTAAGTTTTTGCTGGTGGCTGAAGAGTACTGGTTGCTTGAATTCCAGTTAACATAGAGTCTAATTGTATTATAAAACAGAACTCAAGTATGAGGGTGATGGTGGTGGTAGAAAATTTGGGGTACAGAGGAAACCTTTCTCTGAGGGGATGGAGTACAGTTTAAGCCTTCATGGGTGAGTAGGATTTGGCCAGGTAAATTGAGAGGTAGGTGTTAAGGGATGCGCGAAGATCTGCTGTGAGAAGGAGCTGGCTTATTCAGGGAATTGAAAGACCAAGACGACAGATGTGGGATTAGGCTGGAGAGGTGGGCCTAGCCAAGCCCTGCAGAGTGCTAGGACTACCTACCTACTGCCAGCCTAGCAGAACAGTATGCTGTGCAGGGTCCAAGAGAAGGTGCATAAAGCACAGGGCTGGCAGGATTTCTGAAAGCACATGTGCATGTATCTGAGGCCAAGTCTCCACTGGTCATGGCAGTAGACAAATAAGAACAGTGTTGGTAAGGAGGCAAAATTTTGGGTTTTCCCAGAACATCTCTGGTTTATACTTCTTGTAATTTCCATTTCAGTATGAAAACTACCCTGTTTGACTACTTACAAATGATTCATAGTATTAGAATAGAAATGACAACAGCAACAATAAAATGTATATACACATGAAAGAGAAAGAAAGAGACTAGAAAAGCGAATGGGGCAAACATGTTTAAAATAAGTGAATCTGGGTTAATTAGTTTCCTATTGAAGCTATCACTAATTACCACAAACTGAGTGGTTAAAAACAACACAAATCTATTCTCTTAATGTTCTGTAGGTCATAAGTCTGAAGTCAGTTTTAGGGAACGAATGTCTAGGGATCAGGGTCCTCAGGAGTCTGTGAGAGGGAATCTGTCCCCTTGTCTTGTCAGCTTCTAGTGGCTGCTATTCTGTATTTCTTGGCCTGTGGCCTTTTCCTCCATCTTCAAAATACATCATTCCAAACTCAGCCTGTGTTGTCACATCATCTTCTCCTCTTCTGTAGTCAAATCAACCTCTGCCTCCCTCTTTCAAGGGAGACGTTTAGGGACTACCTGGATAATCCAAGATTATCCTCCATTTGAAGATGACATCTGCAAAGTCTTTTTGTTTTTGCCCAATGCAAAATGACACAAGTCCCAGGAATTGCAACCTAGATATCTTTAGGGATTATTATTCATCCTACCACACTGAATAAAGGAAATATATGAGCTCTATAGACCTTCTTTTTTCTTTTTGTCAAATCGTTATAAACTTAAAATTATTTTAAAATAAAATATTTTCAAAAGATGAACAAGTTTGAGTGATAAATTATATGTCACCCTAGTAGAGGGCATAAATGGCATAAATTTTCCTTTATCCAACCCCTTAAATTGTCTCCCTTTATTTCATTAAACATAGCCATTAAATCACATATGTCCACCATCATCTTGATTCTAATGCCCACATGTTCAATTTTATTTTAAAGGAAAACCCTAACACAACCTAATTCACACTGCTATCTTTTTTAAAGCCTGCAAAAAATCAAGTTTCCCTGGAACTGAAATTTCTAAGTTTAAAGTTGTCAGAGAAGGCATGTTTCTACAATCTTACAAAGACTCTAATAATTAAGGTCTGAGAAAGAATCTTTGGCTTTTTAATTTTTTTTTTTCCTCTTAACATTCTTTCCTGCACAGTGAAGTAACAATCCAACACAATTATAAATGTCTCTTTGCATCTGCTCCGGGTCTCTGCACATTGCCACCTATTTATGCGCGCCTGCAATTTCAGCCTCTTCAATGCTGTTATTCTACTAATTGGGGACTCTTTGGTCATTCCTGGGCTTCTGTCATGTCCTATTTACATAGGGAAGCCTCTTGCCCATCACAGGCTTTATCTTTTCAGCCAAATCACTCATGAGCTCTACCTACTGAACTCGCTTGTATTGCTGTTATCCTACATTACTGTTATCAAGGTCTTTGTGCAATGGAAGGACAGAGGGGTGGAGGAGAACTGGCCTATGAGCCCAGGTTAAAAAAAGAGCCAAAGAGTCTCCACCGGAATTCTGCGAGCCTCCTCTTCTCCCAGCACAACACACTCTCTAACTTGTAGAAATAACAGGCCTAGAGTAGTCCTTATTGCAGATACTCAAGCAACAGCTGTTAGGCAAGAAAGAAGGATCTGGAAAGCCAGGCAAGTCTCAGAAACAGGCCCCAGCTTGAGTTGCAATGGAGATTAGACAGAGGTAGGTAGGCACAGAGCTCTGGCTAAGACAGTTTTTCAGGTGGATATAAACAAAAATTCAGGTTTGGGCAAAACAACTCCATGCTAGGTAAAGGCAGGGAAAACTCATAACAAAACATTTGAAAACCTAAACAAGCAATTTCCTGAAGAAAGTGATTTAAATCACAAAACAAAAATAGAAAAAAAATCCTGACAAATTGACAAACAAATAAGAAATATTAAAAGAAGGGTAATACAGATATTTTGCAACTTATTTTTTATAGTTGCATAAGAGCAGAAAATTCTTAGGACTTTTGCCCCATCTATTTTCATTGAACAAGAACTGTGCTTGCCTGTTTTCCTTCTCAGCATTGGGCAGAGCAGTGGATTGCTGTACAAAATCCCTTTTCTAGAATATACATAGAACCACCTGTCTCAGTTCAAGAGTTATTTACTTCCCTGAAGTGAAACTCCATGAGGCTCTGCCTTGCAAATTGCCTTTTCTATGATCTTCCCCAAAATCAAGTGGAAAAAAACAATATGCATCAGGGTATTTAAATATACTTGTCTTCTCCTTATAACTATGCTATAACCTGGATGTTTGTGTCTCCCCAAAGTCTGTATGTTGAAATCCTAACCCAAAATGTGATTTTATTAGAAGGCAAAGTCTTTGGGGGGTGACTAAGTCATGAGAGTGGAGCTGTTCTGCCAGAGAGCTCCCTCCCCCTTCCCCCACAGGAGGACACAGACAGAAAACAGTCTGTGAGCAAGGATGTGGGTCCTCACTCGACACAGAATCTACCAGGGTGTTGATCTTGGACTTGCAGGCTCCAGACTGTGAGGAATACATTTCTGTTGTTTATAAGCCACCCAATCTATGATATTTTGTTAGAGCAGCTCAAAAGAATTATGGCACACAACTTCTTAACAATACTCATTTCTGTGATAAAGGACACCCCAGTGATGGCTATCCACACTGCAGATGCCCCCCTTCTGATATTCTAGCCTGAACCTGATAACTGCAACAACTAGGTTACCATTGATACAAATACATCGTCAGCAAGAGAGAACCAAGTAGCACTTTTCTTTTTGCAGACATCACCGTTCAGATCACTGTCGTTTTTGTTTTTTTTATTTGACAGAATTATAGAGGTGGTTCCATCTTCAGTCATCAGTACATCTTTACCTTATTCTATATTTAAGAAACACTTAGGTAACCAGAGGGATTTTAACCTTTGCCCTCTTTAACCTTCAACTTCTCTCAGATCAAAATTGCAATCAATGCGGTTGACTAGCTGGCACCCAGACAGGTTTCTTCACTATCCCTTCTGACCCGTAGGACACTTCAGCAAGTTACCTGCAAGCGGGAGGTGGGCCCCGGCTTTATCTGCCTCTGTGTGCAAACGCGTTATGACGACATCCTCTTTTATGTCTGTCTCTTTCAAAACCTACGGAGAGATGACTTGAATTCCCCCAGACGCTGACACTTGCCTGTCCTCTCTTCAAACTGAGAATAGCTCAGATTCCCTCCTCCCCCACCTCCTCCATCTTCTTCACAAAAGAGAAAAAGATCTTTAAATTGTTGAATGGACAAAAGGGCAACCATGTCTTTATAGAGGCACATGAATATTAATGAGCTTATACTTACTGTGTTATATAACAATGTCTTATAGCAGGATATTTTCCAGTAAGATGTTAATGTTCCACAGAAACATTGGGTCTGTTGCCAAACGCTCTTTAACTCATCTGAAGAGGCGCAGGGATTTTTAGATGTTTAGTTTCCTGGCCAGTGAGGAGGTGAGTGAAGGAGGCTGTGCTATGCAGCACAGCCAGCTCTGCCTGTGTGGGTTGTTCGAGGAGATCCATTTGTGGCGTTTTCCTTTGGTGACAAATAATGTAAATCTCTCCAAAAAATGACCGCTGTGCACTTTAACTGGTCAGAGCTGCTGAAAGCAAAGCTTGATGCTAAAATATGGACACATCTACAGAAAGCCTTTCAAAACGCAAGTTAATTTACCGCTGTTAAACAACTGAATTAATTTTAAATCAGCCATCTTTGTTCTACATGTGTAACCAGGTGTCCAACCATGTGAATTTCCAATAGCGCTTGCGAAACTACCAAGTTTGCGAGCAGGTTGGTGACTTCTGCGGGCTGTGAGGGATGTCAGTTCTGGGCCTCTCCCCTAAGACTCTCCTGTTCCGTGGTTTGTAGAAGCTTCACCCACATCTCCCCCTTGATGTTCATGTGTTGTTATCCCTGTGTGCATGTCTTTGTGTCCAAATGTCTCCTTTTTATCAGGACACTAGTCATATTGGGTCAGGGGCCTACCTACTACACTATGACTTCATCTTAACTAATTGCATCTGCAAGGACCCTATTTCCAAATAAGGTTACATTCTCTGGTACTGATGGTTAGGACTTTAACATCTGGATTTGGAGGGGACACAATTCAAACCAAAGCATGTAACATCTTTCTTCTTTCTTTGAGATACTTAGGGAAATAAGTCAATTTCACCACCAAGGTTTCTAGAACCTTCTAACCACCCATCACGTATGGCACATTATGGGAGCCTCCCTAGGGCCTGTCTGCCTAAGCAGGACCTCCCCCCTGAACCTCACACCAAGCTCTTCCCCATGTTAATACCTGCTGCCCATCTAATAACCAGCAGTGTTTGTTACTGGAACAGCCTAACATAAAACTTGTCCTCCTGATTCCTTAACTCCAAAAAGTGAGCATCTCATTGCTACAAAGGGAGGGGGAGGAAAGGGAATAGACACATCTTCCTGGTGCCCTTAGACCACAGGGCAAAAGCCACGTCTATGCTCAGGGCCAGCTCTCAGCCTGAACTCATGCCCACCTGCACTGCTCCCAGCTTGAACATTGCGTCTGGCGACCCCTGCGTCTTCCTTACCAACGTGGTATCCCCACTGTTTTTTGAGTGACTCCCAGCTCCCAAAATAGGCCGAACCTTCAATATTCCTTCAGAGCCCACCTGCACTGAGATACAGTTAAGCTTTAAAATTTACTGCAGGAGGTATTCATGATGTCACTACGTTCCTTTTTCAACAGACATGGACAGCTTGGAATATTTCATTTTCAAATGATTCACTCTGAGGACAAGTTGTAACGAGCAACTCTGCATTCAGGACATACCGTGTCCAGGAACTTCTAATCATCAAACGAAATTCTAGGTTCAGTGTTTAAAGAAAAAGTCATCTAGTATATAAAGTCACTCTATCAGCTGCTTTAGTTGTGTAGTCGTGTAAAGTATCAGGATGGCCAACTAAATAATAAAAGTTTCTATTTTTTTTTAAGATTTATTTTATTGTTTGAGAGAATGAAAGATGTGTGTGTGGGGGGTGGGGGGGAGGGGCGGGAGGAGAGGGCCCAGAGCAGTCTCCATAGTTATACATCAATTAGTTGTGACATGTTTTCTTTCCACACAGGTGGATATGGGGCTACATAGGGTGGGAACAGCACTGGGGGTCCCTGGCATGGGAGATGAGAACTTTTGCCATCATCTCAGCAGTTACAGTTGTGCAACGCAGTTCAGCATATGGATCTCACAGGCCAGGGCCAGGATTCAATCTCTGGACCTCATGGTTGCAAGGCAAGCGCTCAACCTGTTGAGCCATCTCAGCATTCTGAAAAATGTCTTTATTATCAACTAAAATTGTTCTGGAAAATATATCTCTTCATAAATTATATACATGCCTAACCACTGCACTATATACATGAAACTAATATAAAAAAATATTGAATGTCAGCTATAATGAAAAATATATATATATAATCACAGATGTAGAGCACAGCGTAGGAAATATAATCACTGGTATTGTTATAGCTATGTGCAGTGTCAGGTGGGTAGTAGACTTGTTGGGATTATCACTTTTTGAGGTGTGTAAATGTCTAATCATTATAGTATGTTTACATGTATAAGATGATACTTTTGTCTAAAATTATTAGACCAAAAGTTGGGAGTCATCTTATATACAGGAGTAACCCATGTATTGATTTCTTAATGTTGGGTAGAAAATCAGGGGGTATCTTATACATGGAAAAATATGGTATGTTGTTTTATATACCTGAAACTAATAATAATAATAAAAGTAATTTTATCAATAACTTCAGTAGTGGGAAGGGGGAAAATGAACTCTCCAAAAGTGTTATTTTTGTGCATTAACCATTGAGAGGTCTATAAGTTAGTAGAAATTAATCCATTGTAGTTATGAACGTCCTATTTGTCCTTCCAGTGTTATTTAGACTATAAAATAGCACATTTTTCTAACAATGTTCTTTTAGAGCTCATGCTATTTTTAAAAGATGACACTCAGACGTCACAAATATGAAGGTAATATTAGTGCTCACTGCAAAGCCCAGAATGCCCAGAGGGGTAAGTATTTAAATAATGGTCTATAATATCTAAGCAATTTTATCTCTCTTGCTTTTCAGTTTATCTGGAAAATTCAAAGAACAATCCGCTTTGCCATGGGCCATCCCAGCTTGTCTGTTCCATTGGAACCTTGGTTCACAATGTGCCTTCACTGTGTGTCACCCTGCAGTCCCCCAGCCTTACTAGGCTGGGCAGTTACGCTGTTGCTAGTTTAGCATCTAAATCCAGGGGTAAGTGGCCTCGGTGCTGGCATGTCAGAGCCGTGGGAGAAGCAGTCACTTGCTCCACGAGGACAGAGCAGGCTGCAGTCTTGCTCCCTCACTCAAATGGGGTGCTGCCATGCCAGCCAACTGAACTAGCAGACCAGGCCTGTGGAACTAGTCCAGCAAAAGAGTCAGAGCTCTGCAGCGTTTATAGACAGTCAAACATTACTTTCAGCTCCTTCTCTTCCCTTTTTAAAAACTTATTTTAAAATGCAGAAGGAAGTTCAAAAATTGGCAATGGACTCACTTTCTAATTACTTTTATAATAAAAATGGTATATTTACATGTATTTTCCTCCAAAATACACACACACACACACACACACACACACACACACACACACACACATGATTAAATTTTATATTAGCTCATGTTCTCTGCCAATATTATGGAATATCTTTCTCATCAAAACATTCATGGACTATGGTTGGCATTCCATTTCCTCTAAAACCAGCATTCCAGCAGAATTTTGGATGGATATTATGTATATTATATAGAAAGAGAAAGATTCAAATTCATGCATACTCATGTACATTTTATTTGGATCATTCAAAATAAAATAGAGTGCTTGAAGTAAAGTCACCTTAATAGTAAAAAATAAAATTGAAAATAGGCAAAGTTAATAACCTGACTCACGGCTCTCAAAAAACAGTAGTGTCTTTTAAGCAAATGTACCTCCTTCAATGGCCAGAGATAATTTCTACGTGCTTATTACCTACCTGAGCATGCAGATTTTGAATACCTTGTTCTCTTATATACATTCTATTACATCAATTCTTTCAGCAATTTCCTTGTAAAATTAGATTTGTGCTACCGCTCTCTCCCGCGAAGCACTGAACCAAGAGCTGCGATAATCTCAATTGCCTTTCATGCCAGATTTAACCTTATGATATACATGCATTAAATACAGATTAACATCTTGTCTCTGAGAAATTTACATTTAGTAGACTGGCAAAAGTTTCATTAAAATAGAAATCAATACACAATTCATGAAAAGAAAACTAGCCAGGTAAAGAGTCTATAGGCTTCCTTCTAGGAAAATATATTACTCCCACTCAGCCATTGTGCACACATGTGAAGTGGGCTTGTAGTTAGGACAATGAACCAGGTTAATTTTCCTAGAGTTACGGAAATGAACAAAATGGATTTTTCCAGGTGACGAAGCTCAATTTTATAATTGATTATTCACAACAAACCTAGAAAATCTGACCTCGTTTCAGTGATTTCTGAGTCTGTATTTCAGTGGGTGGTAAGTTAGGTGTACTACAGTGTTCTTTTAAAACTCACAGTAAGAATAGGGGTACACAATTTCATCAGGAAACTAATTCAACTAGTCCATCTCATGGCAAAATGAAAACTTACGCTATATTTCTGGACAGTTGGACTGTGCTGTAATTGCACAGGACCAATTAGATGGATCTTTTCATTACTTCATGGAGCCGTGTAAATGCCATTTCCACAGGAGAGATTTGGTCCCCACGCCTCCTCCTGTATGACAGAGGGATTCCATCCATTAAAACCCCAGGTAGTAAGAGTGACAATCAACTGGGGACAGATACAGAAAAGGAACAAAATCTGCCATTTCTATAAAAATAACAGCCACATAAAGATATAATCAATATGTTAAAAAAAAAAAAGAAAGAAACTGATACATTTTAAGTCCCATTACACACTCTAAGCCCTCTCTACTCTTCTTGCCATATTGTCTCCTTTTTCTATACTGCAAATCATATAAAAATCATTCCTCTTTCATTATCTCAGTGTCCCTTGGAGATCGAAACCATCACAATTTCTATAACCAAGGTTACTTTTTTAATACTGGGAAATGTAATTCTTAGACTCAAGGGCAGAAATTTTCTTTCCATATGAGTGGAGCCATCTGAGAAATTTACTTTGTGATCACTAACAAATTGACACCGCTCTTAACCCTTAGTTTTCCTACAAAATAAATATTTTTATACTTATTTGTTTCAGTGGCATCTTTGAGAGGTAAACTAGAATCTTTATGCTAAAATGCATTGGAATAATTATTGTGTGTTCAAGTTCTAGCCAAAGAATACCTGTTGTTCCTGAGTAAGTCACAGACACATTTTTTTCCTATCTTAACCCAAATTGCTAATGAGATGATTTCTTTTTCCCACTGAATTGACAGTTATTTTGATGCTGCTGTGAAGCAAAAATATTGATAGCTACAAGGTTAATAGCTCCCATAATTATATTTGTGCCTAATTAGAAATACCTAAGCACAAATAATTAGAACTATTTCAGCAACATAGAACATTTCCATTGCTGGATTTACGCAATAGCTTTGCATTTAGCTGGAAAAATCTGGCTCTCTAAGTGTATCATGCTAAGGTAAGTCATTCCTAGATCTGGTCTCCATAGAGACCAGTTTCTGCACCCTAGGAAAGCATTACCCATACATGAAGAACACAGAGCAATAGTTCTGTTGGTATTCACAAGACTTGACTTCTAGCAGTTATTTGCAAGAGCTCCCTAAAATGTCTTACATTTGATAGTAGTGCTAGTGGTAATAATAGAACCAAACCCTCAGAAACATGTTCATGTCCCTCAAAATTTTGTTATGCAGATAAATGTGAATAAGTTGAAAGTTGCTTGTGACTAAGCTTCATGTGAAGTTGCCCTTGTCCAATATTGGAAGATTAGTATTCTACATCGTAATGGTACAGGTATGAACTGTGCAAAGTGGCCTAAGAAAATGTGAAGCTTTGGGGCCAGATCAGGTAGCAAAGATTTCTCTTATTGATCTTCTCTCGTCTATGCCTTAACTAATTAGTGGTCATTAATGACCTCCCCTGCTTGGACTTAGAAGTGAAAGTTGTACCAAATGAACTAAACTGAGAAAAATTATGAGCAGATTATGCTTATGGTGAGGATGAGAGAGAAGAATGGTCCTGCTATCAACTGAAGAATGCCCAGGCACCATTCTGACTAGAGAGGTTACCAAAATAGATTTAAGAAACAAAGTTTTAAACTACAAACTGTCAGAAAGTAGGAATTTTTTTCTGCTCTGAAATTTTGAAGTAGAGACCTTTTCAGAATATTTAGAAGGAACACTTAAACTTATATTCACATTCTTTGTGCAAAGGTTTAAAATTATGGTCATGATAAACGCAAATACTTGTATAACACCACTTGTACTTTTCAGAGTGCTTTCAAAGAATAATCCTTTCAGGAAAGCATAATATTCCTATAAGATATTGATATATGATTATGCTTAACAGATAGAGTAGCTGAATTAGTCTAAGGTAAAAAAGAAAAAGCTCTTTAGAAAGTTATTGTTTTCAGAACTGTGTACCATTTTTTTTAAGTGCTTAGGATACTCTATCCAAAAATATAAGGATGTTGATGGAGAAGCAGGATGGCTCAAGGGGTGAAGTGCTTGCTTTGCAGCCCCTGGGAACCAAGAATCAAATTCTAGCCCCAGCCTGCGCAGACTCATATGCTGAACTGGGGTGTGCTTTCTATGTGGGAGGCCTCCGGTTTGGTACTGACCCCCCGGTTCAGCCCCTGGCTTGAGGTGGTGTGGCTCCCATGTGGGAGGCCCCCAGCCCAGTTTCTGCCTTTCACGGCCCCCTCCCACCTGTGTTAAACGAAACCATGTCAAAAACTGATGACGTACAACTATGGAGACTGCTCTGGGCCCTCCCCCTTCTCTCTGTCTCTCTCTTCCTCTGTCTCTCTCTGTCTCTGTCAAAAACATTAAAATAAGTCTTAAAAAAAATAAGGACGTAAAGCCACAGAATATTAAGAACAAACACTGGCTTTCTTTTATTTTTATACCATTATCCAGAGGAATGTGTGCAGCAAATTAACTGAAACCCCCCCAAAAGTAATAGACTTGTTTTTTCTTATAAATTTAGATAGGTTTTTTAGGATTGCAATGATAATCATGACCTTTGGATTATTCCCTGGAAGTTTGTAACTAATTTAATTTAAAAACTTGAGGTTATTTCTAAGTAGGTGCTAAATCATATGAGGCAATGCCGCTTTAATGGCAGGCCTTGCTTACCGGTAATTTCTCCACCAGAAATAAGGAGGGTAATCACCACATGGAGAAGAAAACTTCAAAAAAGATTTGGTAGCTATGCACCTTCAAGTTAACCACCACTGCTTCAGAAAAGCAATAAAGCAGCTGTGCAAAGATAACCCAATTGAATTGGGGAAAGGAAGGCACAGTAGCTAAAAGACAGACTTCACCCACCATCTTTGGGAAGGAATTGGTGATGCCCCTAGTAAACAAAACAAAGTCAATAAGAAACACAAAGAAATATTTGGGCTAAGCTATATAATGAAACAAGTAAAAAACACAAAATAATGATTGAAAAAACATATATTTAACATGTTATTGCTCTGAACATTCTACAAGTATGAAAGCCCACACTGAAGAATAGCCAATGGGGTGAACTAGAAACATTTAACAAATCCACAAGGAAACACACACACAACAAAACAATTTCTTTTATTCCAAAGTGTGTTACTTGCTGGTACCGTATATTACTGACTGTACAACATCAGCAATTAACTGGGAATGTAAACTTTGATAAATTGAGGCAGACACTTGGCACCATAGTTTTCCTCTCATGATTCACTGCTTAAAGCCAACAAACATGAAAGTAAAACCATAGGTGGGAGAGACAAGAGCAATTTCGCAAAATTTATGGTATAATCTAAATCTGTCCAAGATGTAAGACAGAGGAGTGGTGCAGTAACGAAGATCATATAGTCCTATGATCACTTAAATTACAGCAACACAAAGAAGACATAGCAGTGGACTGACTTAAATTGCTCTGGTCATCCTAGAATGATGTGAGCATTCCTTTACCACTGTGGAAGGTGCTTGTCTACAACATGTCTAGATGTCACAACTTTCACAAACAATATATACCAATTATCCTGTTACAATGGGTTTGTTCTTGGTTACTTAATAAATATGGGTTGAACTCTACCATGGTCCAAATATTTCCCCGGTCACTTCTGATTGACACTTCTGAAGCCCTATGCCTCTGTTTAGCACAGGTTAATAATATCATACTGGCTTTATTCATACAAATACTGCAATAGGTTGAAAAGGCTTTTAAAATTCATGTGAAAGCTTTATTTTTCATGCTGGTAGAATATTAAAACCCTGGCCTATAAAAAATATTTAAATAACATGTAGTACAACACTCAGGCTACACTGCTAGGTGAAAATTCAGTGAGCAGTGTGATGTCTGCAGAAGGTAGGGCCTGTGCAATACCAGAGACCCACACATAATCACGAAAGAAAGAGTGATTTGTTTTCATTTTCTCTTAAACATTTTCTGTATTATACAATTTTTACTAGTTGTATACATTACTTTCTAACCAACACACACACACACATACACACTCACACACATGCAAGATAAAATCTTTCTCCCCTCCCTGCAGTGCACGTGACGTTACTCAACAAAACTAAAAAAAAAAAAAAAAAAATCAAGTGCTTCCAAAATCAAAATCTAATCCTCTCACCGCCTCCTCATTCTCAGCTATGACCATTAAAAACTCATAAGAACGCACTGAGAGCCTTTATTCACAGTTAACCATGCCCTGAAATAAAAGCAGAAACATCCAGAATTCTTGGCTCAGAGCATCTTGGTCTATTCAAACACAGTTTGAAGTGGCTTGAATTAGGTCACACCTATGGATTAAAGGCCACTAGAACTTCTAAATCAAAATATGACCTACTCGGGTCTACCACCTTGATAGGAAATATTCACTATAATACAGCTTGTGAAAACTTGTGCTGTTTTCTGCATTAAGGGTTATACATTATTAAAAAGCATCTCATTACAATGGAAATTATGACCTTGTCACCAACACTATAAATGTCAAGAAATACACTTTAAAAGAATATATTGTCTTAATTATAAAAAAGAAACTTCTTTTCTTTAGAAAAAGAAAATGAAAGAAAATTTGCTTTATTTGCATTGAAATCCTGTTATAAAAAGATCTGTAATGAATCCTGGTCATTTCATAAAACTTCTTATCATACAACTTTTAGAATTGAAAGGAAAATTATATACAAACACACACACAAAATAATTAAGACAACATTGGGAAGTCTGGGTCTTCCACTATAAATAATTTATATCCACTGCAGATATAAATGATTTGACAATACATCACACTTTAAGTACTATTCAATACTCTGTTATCTAAAAAAAAATACTACTTTCTTATACAAGGAAGTGCTCCCCAAACTTTAACACTACCATAATTTTTGTTGTATTACAGTGACACCTACATTACTATTTCTTAATATCTTCCTTAAGATAGATCTCTTTCTAAAAGCCTAAATGTTTACTTCAGTCTCAGGGATAATACTGCTATAATTGATAACATATTAACAAAATATTGATAAAATATCAGCCCTCATATACGCAGGTTGCTAATAAAATGTGTTTTTGCAAAGACAAGCTATTATATGTACATGTACACAGCATGACATAAATACCAGTGTACTCTGTTGTGTGGGACAAGCTTCTACATAGCCCCTGATATGGCCCAGGAACTCCATCAATAATGAGGATAATGAGGAAAGTTGGCACAGGCTCCACCCTCAGGAGAGCATCGCTTCACTAAAAGCACTTGTGCACCTGATGGTCAATGTCGTCCGTCAATACTGATACCTGTAAGGCAGGGGTGTCCAGTCTTTTGGCTTCCCTGGGCCACAGTGGAAAAAGAATTATTATTTTGGGCCACGCTTGAAAGACACTAACACTAATGATAGCTGAAGAGCTTTTAAAATATCACACACACAAAATTCTCATCATGTTTTAAGAAAGTTTGTGAATTTATGTTGGGCCTCATTCAAAGCCATCTTGGGCCGCACACAGCCCACTTGCTGCAGGTTGGACAAGCTCGTTTTAAGGGGTTCTTATTTGAAGATATGCATTTGTTCAAAAAGGTGGTAGAAAAATAATACATGCCTTTATGCTTCTTGAATATCACCTGTCTTAGCTCAGCCTATTATAACAAAGCACCATAGATTGGATGGCTTATAAACAACAGAAATTTATTTTTTATCACTGTAGAGGCTTGAAGTCTGAGATCAGGGTGCCAGCATGACTGGGTTCTGGTGAGGAGCCTCTTCTGGGTTGCAGACCGCCCACACCTTGTAATATCCTCCCAAGGCAGAGAGAAGAGAGAGGAAGCAAGCTCTCTCCTGACCATATAGGGGCACTAATCCTACCATGTGGGCCCATCTAACCCTAATTACCTGCCAAAGCTTCACTTCCCATGTCATCACATGGGGGTGAGTAGGATTTCAGGACACAAACATTTTGTCCATAACATCACTGATTCGATATTTGATTTTAGACCTCTTAGAACATTACACCTTTGTCAACTAGGTAGATTTACACCATTGCCCTATTTTCTAAGAGTAGCAAATTTCAGAACGATTGAAGGTACTCACTGAAAATACAAATGTGCCTCACAATTGGGATCTCTTGAGTAGGAGGAAAATTCACTTTTGATTTTTAAAAAGAATTCCTGGGTAATTCTGTGATTAGTCCTCTTTAACAGAGTGGTTCTCAAAGTGTGCTGTGGTCCCAAGAACACAGTTAAAAAGCACATGATTATTACCCAAGTTTGAGAAACACGGCACTGTTGCAAATTAAATATACAGCTAGCTCTAACGCACTGGTTCTCTGCTTTGCCACCTCACCTGAGATGCTTTCAAATATCCTTAGGCCCAGTACCACACTGCAGACCAGTTCATATTCAGAGCTCTGGGAGAAGATCCGGGCAACAGTATTTTTTTTTTAATATATCTATCTAGATATTTCATTCAAATAAAACATATTATGATACAAATATGCCAATTTTGTTATCTGGTTTCCTTGCCCCAAACACATAGAACAAAAAAGTCCATCAAAGATGGTTTATGTTTTATTCTAAAATTTTTAATGCAAAGAAATTACAATATAACTTATTATGTAAAGATATTGCATATCTACCACGTCCACGTGATGTACTTATAAATATGTTTGTAAATGTAGAGCATCAAGCTTGCATTTTTGAAAGTTATTTTAAACCATGTAATCTTGAAGTCATTGCTTGAACGTATTTTTGTGATTACAGAATGTATTTCATTTACACAAACACACATTTTTGTCAATAGGATATAGGACTTTTATCTTCTGGGAGAGGTCAAGTGTTAAGTCAGAAACATCTTTCAAAGGAAATGTGATAAAAGTAATGTCAAATTCAAGCAAGTGATCTATTCCAGAACAAAGTAGCCCATTTTCTCTCTTCAAAGGTTTCTAACAAGTAGGTATTAAACTTCATCTTAATGTTTAACACACAAATTTATTTTTCAAACTGTGGCTTTGAAAGCAAAGGCTGTGAATTCTGTAATGTCCTTGCATTTCTTTTTTGATTCCACCCGGCACAAACTAAAACAGTGGAAACTCCCAGTAGGATTTTATCCCGGCTAGAGGCAAAACTAAATGCCTGAAGTGGTCCCATTGTGCACTAATCTCAAGGCTAATTTGTCAAATCTACATTTCATTTGTTTCTCTGGCTTAGTAGAAGGTTATTGATCAGCTACTTTTGTCATCTTCCTAGGAATTAGATGCCAGTCAATCTAGTTTACATCCTTCTTTTCTAATTAGTGACCTGGTGGGTCTCCTACAGCAATAGTAAATTTGAGGACAAATCTATTGAGAGGCTCTCATTGTAAACAATTTGCTTTCTCATTAGGTTCCCGGGTTGCTACATTTTCAAGGTTTATATTTTCTTCTTAAGAATTTGTTCTGCTTCAGAACATCATCAAAATTGATGTCAACCTTTTATTTACTTACTTTCTGTCTGTTGTGTTCAGAGCAACTGATCCTAAAAGATATAAAACATCTGGGACTGAGAGATCTTTTTTATGAAGATGGTGTTGAAAACAAAGAAGAAAACCCATGACACCACACCCTTCCCCTGCCAAATCAAAGCCAACACTGAAAGGCAGTCACAACCATGGAAATCCACAGCCACTCACTTTCCTGTGGCACAAGACCCTGGAACCACAGAAGCAGCCCGCGTACCTTTGGAAGAACCCTCCACAGAGAGACAGTTACCACCACTACAATTCTACCAAATTCCCTAACCACAAAAGACAATGGTGGAAAAGATGAAGGGCAGCATCCTAGTGGCATTTGTCCAGGACATCAGGGCTGCCCAGGACCAGATCCAACTAGCTGTGGAGAAGCTCAGCATCCAGTGTGCTCAAGATCAGCACACCTCAGGGCCTGGTAGAGAGAAGTGTGCCCTAGGACCTGCCCCTGACCAACATGCTTTGGACACTGCCAGCCACCCTGACATTGTCTAAAACGAGGCTAGCTGGCTAGTTCTAAATATATTAATTTACTGTAGCATTCAAAATGGAGGCAGAGGAGAAGAAATTCTGATAAGTCAAACAACATCCATCCCAGGCCTAAGCTATCCTCGCTTTGAAGGATGCTTCTAACGTACCCTTGAAGGGAAGCACACAAGCTGCCATTTTGAAGAAGTCAGCAAAAACAATGCGGTCCGTTGCAGTTTACCTATCTGAATCTCATCCTCTTCCGTTGCACCATCCACCTCCCTGCCACCTCATCCCTCATACGTGTCTACATACGAAGCCTGTCTAAACAGTATCCAGCCATGTAATATGAAAAGTAGAGACATTTATTGAGAAAGATGCAAGATACAAAAAAGATTGTACATAGGACAATGACGCCTCAGTCTCCTTCAAAGTAGCCACATTGAGACATCACACCATTCTCCCACTGTCGCTTCCATGGTTCAAAGCACATGGCAAAATCCTATGTTGAAATTGCCATCAGCTGCCTCATTGTATTTTCATGCATCTCATTGATGGTCTGAAATCTCTTCAAAGGTGATTTTAGGTTGGGGAGAAGCCAGAAGTTGCAGGGCACTAAATCTGGGCTGTAAGGGGGCTGAGTCACCGGGGTGATTTGATGTTTCGCCAAAAATCTGATGCAGATTTATTGTTCTACTAGCTCAATCATTTTAAAAGTGATGGTTACCCAGTACATGTTCTTACTCAAAGGCCCCACTGACTAGTACAGTGAAGTCCTCATTGTTCACATATGCACATTCCAGGCCACTATCCTTGACTGCCAGGTTATGTTGATATTGCACAAACCATTCTTATTATATTGACAACGGCTGGATTTTTTCCAGGCAGACCTCACACACACCGCAATGGAGTCCAAGTTACAAGACATCCTGTCTTGATTGGAAAGCCTCTTCAGCTATAAAATGGGTAGAAGGGAATTTATTTTCAGAAATATTGAGGTAAAAGCAATGAGTATGCAATGCCTAGACACAAAGTAGGTGCTCATAAAATGATGTTATGAAAAGTATGACCTTAAAAGGACACCATAATTGCCATAAAAGAGAAGAGAAGGAAATTTAGTAAGAGTCCCCAAAATAGAGAAAGGTGGGAGCAGATAAAAAACAATTAAACCTAAGAATCATTTGGAACACTTAGATTTGGAGGTCATTTTTGAACCTTTGGGAGGGTCCGATCTTCAAATATTCAGAGATACGTGTCAGCTATGTAATCCTGGTGGGATGGGAGGAGGGCTCCGCTCCAGGGACAGATGGGCTGGTGGTGCGACCTCCTCCTAGGCTGGCTGCAGACAGGGAGGAACAAAGCCTATCCCATGCAGCCAGCCTCTGAGGGCTAAGGGCATGAGCATAATGTAAAAGTCAGAGGGGCAGGGGGAAGCAGGGTGGGGGAGGGAGGAGGGACATAAGTACATGGTGATGCAAAAAAACAAAAACCCGATTCTGGGTGGTGAGCTCATGATGCAACACATAGACAATGTATTTTAAAGATTTTTTTTTTATTGTTTTTTTGACAGAGAGAGACAGAGAGAGACAGAGAGAATGGGGATTGCCCAGAGCAGTCTCCATAGTTGACAGCATTAGTTTTCCATATGGTTTCACTCCACAGGTGGGCACAGGGCTGCGCAAGACAGGAACTGGGCCGGGAGCCTCCTGCATAGGCCCCGGCAAGAACTGAACTGGGGGCACATCTCAGTTCAGCATATGGGTCCATCTGGGCTGGGGCCGGGATACAATCCTTGGGCTCAGGGGCTGCAAAGTGAGTGCTTAACCCGCTGAGCCATCCCAGCTTCCCCAGACAATGTATTTTAGAATTGTGCACCTGGACACTATATAACCTTACTAACCATTGTCACCCCAGTAAATGTAATAAAAAAAATTTGTGTTTTTTTTTTAAGTCATTGCATGGCATGACTGAGTCCCTCAGAACCCTCTGCACCTTCATGGGGGTTATTTTACTTATGTAAGGAGATCAACTCCTAATTGAGGGTGCAGTAGTCAAGCACAGTTATTGATTGAAGTCCATGGAGACAAGGGCTGTCTGCTGGTGAGAAGGCAGGCAGCAGAAAGGAGACCAGGACCCAAGTGCCAATCGTGGAAGCAAATACCGTACTGACTTCTTATCACTTTACTCTGGTGGCAGCTGGCCTTCTGATGCCTGACTGTTGACTCAGGGTTGCTTTGTAAAGCCACACACCTTTGCTTGCAGAGCTCACCCAGGAATCCCTCCCTTAGCCTATAGCTGGTTCAGCCTCTTTATAACAGCAGGGTATTTCCTTATCTGCTTTCTCATTCCTTTCTTGCTAAGAGAAAAAAGAAAAGGTAAAAAGGTGAACTATTGAAGACATATTCATGAGTCCACTTTTCACTTTGCTCCCTGTTTGCTCTCAGTAGGTTCAGTACATTCATTTCAGGTTTCCACTTCCTGGAGTGCATGAAGAATTCTCTCGCAAATACATCCCAAGGCTCAGCCATCTCTTTCCCCAAATTATGCAACTAAGTAATTTAAGAAACATTATCACCATTTAGTACAGTCCATATTATTTCATTAGTCATTTAATGTCTTCATTTTGTAATCACCGCTACTTTATTATGTAACTGCTGTATGCCACATGCTAAGGACACAGAAGCAATTATGAGATGAAAGAGACAGGGGAAGCCGGGATGGCTCAGTGGGTTAAGCGCTCACTTTGCAGCGCCGGGGACCAGGGATCAAATCCCGGCCCCGGCCCGTGCGGAACCATATGCTGAACTGGGAGCTCCCCTAGTTCAGTTCTCTCTCTGTCTCTGTCTCTGTATCTCTCTCTCTGTCAAAAATAAAAATAAATAAATAAAATATATTTAAAGAAAGAGACAGCATCTTCCCTCAACCAACAAGCTAAATACATAATGGAAGCTGTAACGAATAAACTTTTAATCAGATATTATATACTTAAAATTTAAAAAAAATTCTTTTTAATGAGTAGCAAGTATAAAACTTGAGATGTACTGCATATAAGATGTTGTGAGAGAAAAAACCTTACCTGGCACAGATAGAAAGAGTGAGGAAGGTTTTCTATAGTGGATAGAATAACAGCTCCTCTAAGATGTCCCTGACCTACGGTAATTCCCCAAATCTATGAATACTAGAGTACATAGGAAAAGGAAGTTAAGGCTGCAAATTGAATTAAATTTGCAAATCAGCTAACTTTAAATTGTGAGATTACTTTACATTTTGCAGATGAACTCAATGTAATCACAAGACTCCTTAAAGGTGAAAGAGGAATTAGATGTGGACGAGATTAAGAAGGACTTGACCCTGTTATGGCTGAATGGTGGGAGAAGAAAAAAAAAAAAAAATCAACATGAGGACAAAGCAGCAGCCCCAGGTACCTCCCTAAAGAGATTTTTCATTGCTAAATCCTGCAAAAATCCTCCACCCCACCCTGAGGCGGTTGGGATTTGGCACCAGATTATCCACTAAACACTCCCAAGCTAGATGCCAGTACTTCCTGATACCCTTCCTACATTCCCCTTTCTGGTTCTTCTGATTGCCCACGTATAAAAATGCTCTCCCAAACCCAAGTTGCTGATGCCATCTTTCCCTCGTTCCGTGTCAGCCCTGCCGTTTCTCTGCAGTTTCTAATAAACTCTCTCACTAAACCAGAACTTGATATGGTCCTTCTTTGGAGAACCTTAAAGACACGTCGTTGATAGTGAAGGTGGAGGAAGGCATCTGTGAACCAAGGAGTAGGGGCAGCCTTTAGAAAGTGGAAATGGCAAGAAACGGGTTGACCCTTAGGCCCTCCGGTAAGTAATGCCGCCTGACCAAAAATTTGATTTGAGACCACTGAGACCGTGTCAGACTTCTAACCTACAGAAGACATCTGTGTGGTTTTAAGCCCCTAAGCTTGTGGTCATGTGTTATGGCAGCACAGGAGAATAATGGAGTTTTCCGGAGGAGCTGATGCTTGAGCTGTTTTTATAGAAAACGTTTAAGCCAAGCTAGGCAGGAAGGTGATAAGGTGCAGCCTATGTGAAGATAGTCACAGTTCGTTTCCTGGCACCAGAGCATAAAGGTGAAGGCAGTGAGTGGTAGGAACTGAAGATGAAACCAATAGGTAAAGCTTGTAAGCCATATAACTATCCACTGACCACCATGCCTTAGACAAGTCGAACCACTGGCCATTCCAAAAATGTCCTGTGAACTCTCAAAACTTTGTGCCTTTGCCCACAACAGCCCTTCTACTTAGAATACCATTTTGTCTGTTTCTACTAGTTCCAAGTCTTACCTCTAGCCTTAAAAGATGAAGGCGAGTGGGAGTGGGCACCAGCCTGATGGACACTCTCAATAGTTTGGTGGTTACCTGAGGGAAGGGGAGGAGGGGGGAAGGAGAGAGGGAGGGGAGGTGGGAGAGGGCACCAGC
>PVKE010026567.1:0-22204 GCA_004027555.1 Craseonycteris thonglongyai
TCTGTTATTGTTACATATTGTTCTAGGTTGCCCTTCCAGTGGACCAGGACAGCTTCTGTTTCTCCCTTCAATGGCCAGGGATGAACCTTATAAGAACATCAGAGCCAGAGAGTAAATTGAGGTTCTAGTGTTTAATCTCCCTGATCTTCCAATGAATGATTACCTTGGGATCATTGTTTCCTTTAACAAAAGGTCACAGCTTCCATCAAGAGGGCCCCTCTGAAGCTGTGTTTTCAGCTTCCACTCATTCTGCCCTTCAGACCTAGGTGTGCTACTAAATCTGTTACTGATCCCATGAGGTGGTACTGTTTCTTGTGGCCTCTCCTCATACCACTCATGCCATAAATAGTCATTCTATTAAACTCTATTTGAATTTTTCTATATAATGATGTCATCTATTTTCTGAAAGGATCCATCAATATATTTTTAGCACTTACTTGTATACATTGTATATCTATAAAATGAAAATACTCAGTAGCCATGGGGACTTACATAAACTAATAAATAACTATTTTATCCCAAGGTTATTAAAGAACAAATCTGAATTAATTCAATCTTCAATAATGCCATTAAATGCTTGAGCATTAGGTGAAGATCTGTTTTTAGCCATCACTATATAGCAAAGAATACAATTATATATAAATATTTGTTCTTTTTGAAATAAAAAGTTGTTGAAAGTGATCATTATCTATAAATACCCAAGATCTCTTCACAACTGATGCCTGAATAAAGTTAACATACTAGTTATTCGAATTAATACTATGAGTTGTAATTGCATCTTTGATTTAAAAGAAAATTTCATTATATCACTTAAGCTGCTTTCTACCCTAAAGTTGCTGAAGTAATTTATTATTCATCCATATGTAGTGATTATAAAAAATTTTTAAATATATGTACTACTTTGTGTCCTGGTAAAAGCAAAAGAAATTCTGTATTAATATGCAGTGTGTAGTTTACCAAGAGTTGGTATGGTAAAATTATTAATAAAATACTTACTTGAAATAACTTATGCTGGAAGATTGTTAAGAACTACAATGGAGAAAGTCTCCTGGTGAGAGACTACACAAAGTCAACAAAATGCTACATTAAAACTAGGATTCTACCTTAAATATTAATATAAAAATATCCAGCTCATTTTTGCAAATTCAATTCAAATGACTCATATTTTAAATGAAAACATTTTTTTTGTTAGTGCACTTAAATGTTTTTCTCCAGCAAAAGACATGACTGAACCAATTTGAATCCAATTTTGTAATTAAAAATTTCTCCTTTCTGTGAACTTGTAGTAATGTTTCATCCAAAAGCAGATTATTACAACCAAATTATAAACCCCTAAAAAGAAGGGGGTGTTATAAATGGAAACACCCATACAACCTTAAGTACAATATAGCAGTGCAAACAGCATTGCTCTAATGACAGTAATCCTGCTTGCCTTATCCGTATTCATGCAAATTACAATTTTGTACAGATGTGACACACATTTGCATGGTTAATGGCATCATTTTTTTTCTCCTTTTCTACTCCTCTATAGTATGATCAGCTGTTATGCTTAACATTACAAATTCTGTGTGCTGTTTTTAACATTAGTGAAAACATAAGGCTGGTAGTTTTCTTGTCAGTGATTTAACTAAAACATGCATATGTACAAAAAAAAAAATCAGGAAATGTAGGAGGAGGGATAAGGTATAAAAGAGGTGGTTAGAATCTGGCCGAGGATTTTAGCTTATAAAAGATTTTGTTTAAAGGATGTCTCTGGAATAAAATCAATTTTTAATACCTGAATAACCTAAGTAGTTTCCTTCTGTTTCAACTACAAGTCCAGAATATTCCACATATAAGTTCAATTTTCATAGTAGTATCATAACTAAATTTATGTCTAGTTTATAAATTATGTTTCTCCTATTTTATTTATAAATAGGCATCTCAATTCTTAATTTGTAAGATTTGATGATAATAAATATGTAAAGTATTGACAGTTCAGTCTAAGAGGGTAACTAATACACACATAACATATTCTTGTTATTAAACATTACCTAATGGTAAAAGTGTCAATATGAAATGAGTACCATATTAATTTGAGAAACAGATACATTTCTGGCCAAGAAAAGTAGTATATAATCTTGTTTTCTGATGCTGTGCTCAAGGCATATATACATACATACATACTACACAAACACAAAAAGAGAAAAGACAGAGAGAAAAAAGAAAAGCTAAACTGTATTCTATGGTGAACACAGTTGACTTTTGTTTAACGTGATAATGTCATAAAATTTACTGATTATTAGGTCTCAAGAAATTGTGGGAGATTCATTTTCTTATTTTTAATATGAGTAGAAAATTTCAAATGTTATATTTTTATCACTTTTCTAAATTTCAGAATGGTATCATTTATTAAACCTAACCCTTAACTATAAGGAGCACTGATTTTCAGTGCAACATTTTCTTATTTTTCTTCATTTACTTTCCTTTACCTTTCCCATTAACCCCACTCTAACATATACACTGTTATTCCCAACTGTCCAAATTTACGCTTTTCTTCCAAGTGTATTTTCTTACATGTCAGGTACCTACTGTAATTATAATCCTTGCCCTTTAAAAAGTCCTCTTGGGGAAGCTGGGATGGCTTAGCTGGTTGGGCACTCGCTTTGCAGCCTTGAGGACCTAGGATCGGGTCCCGGCTCTGGCCAATGTGGACTCATATGCTTCCCAGACAGGGGGGCCCCCCAGTTTTGTTCTTGCCCCCTGATTTGCCCCCTGGCTTGAGGGGGTATGCCTTTCATGTGGAAAGCCCCCAGCTCAGTTCCCACACTGTGTGGCCCCTGATTCACCTGTGTGGAATGAAACCATGTACAACTATGGAGACTGCTCTGGGCCCTCCCCCATTCTCTCCATTGCTGTCTGTCTCTATCTCTATCAAAAACAATAAAATAATTCTAAAAAATATTTAAAAGTCCTATTTGGGCAGTTTTCTGTATAGTTTTTAAAAGAGATGATCACAGAATAATTGACTGATATATAGAGAAAATTTGATATAGATTGTTTTTTGTTTTACATAGTATTATATATGTAACCATATATATGATTGTTTTATATATACAGTTATAAATTGTGACATCTATATTCCTTATATACTTCCTTGACCGAAATGTGTAGGACCGGCTATATCTATAGGACAGTGGCAATAGTGTTTAATGTATTAAAGATGACTATAATTCTATAAAGATTGTAAACAGGGGGAAGCTGGGATGGCTCAGTGGGTTAAGCATTCACTTTGCATCCCTGGGGTCTGAGGATCCAGTCCCGGCCCTGGCCCGTGCGGACCTATGTGCTGAACTGGGGAGTGCTGCCAGTTCAGTTCTCACCAGGGTGAGATCCCGGCCCAATTCCTGCCCTGTGCAGCCCCATTCCCACCTGTGGAATGAAACTATATGGAAAAACGAATGATGTGCAACTATAGAAACTGTTCTGGGCCCTCCCCCTTCTCTCTGTCTCTGTATCTCTCTCTCTCTCTCTCTCTGTCAAAAACAATAAAAATAAATCTTAAGAAAAAAAAAGTATGTAAACAATCTCATCAACCTCAAAAATCATGAATAGCTACCTATTAAGTAGATTTCTATGTGTTAGTCTTTATTACTATACAAAATGATTTTATTGTATCTCACAGATTTATTTATATTGAAGTGTCATAATGAAATCATTGATTGAGAAAAAACTTCTCAACTTTATAGATTGGAATGAGAAGCTACAGAGACAGAGGAAACTTTAAATAAACTACGATAATAACGCAAGTGACCCATATTAATGATTAAAGTTAAGGAAATACTTGTGTAAATGAGAAGAAGAAATTACTTTTTGAGAAGCATAGGGTATAGTTAAGACATTAGTGTCTTCTGGTTTCTGGTTCCACATATATTGAGCTTGAAAGTCTTTACTCCATGATAAGAACAAGTAAAAAACTAAAACTGAAAATCAACAACTCTTCTTTAATCCATAAGAGAGGGGAGGACACAGGGCACATCCCTGATTTAATACCAAAGAGACAGAAAGGCAAATACAGGGAGTCTTGATATACTGGATTAATAGAAAAAATGCTGGAGATATAGTATGGACATGTTTGAGAGTTAAAAAACTACAGGGGAACCCACACATAGGGGAACCCCAATATTGTAAGATTTACTTCCATGAAATCAGTCATGTTCCCACAGTAAAAATCAGAGAAAAATTCCCTCTTGCTCCTGACATAACGCCAGAGCACTCTGTTCTTTGTACAAGACCTGCCCTCAGAAGAAACCAATTAACCAGTGCCTAACCTGCTAAACTATATTTAGAATTAACTGACCTGAATGAAGAGCATCACTCAACTACAAGGATCTCTTGTCTTTCAACAGGGGAGAAAGTTTTTGAGAAACTTATGAAATGCAAAATCAAGAATCACAGGCTTACTAAGAGACCGAGACCTAATCAAAAGACTGTAGAACACTGTCCCTCCCCATACAACTCACCCTCACCTTTCTAAAGGCCGATTTACAGCACTTCTTTTTTTTACTTAGTATACTGTGACTGCCTATCAAGAAAAACAGTAATTTACAAGGCACACTAAAAAGCAAAAAACAAACAACGAAAAAGAGACAAAGCAATCATCAGAACCAGATATGACAGAGATGTTAGAATTGGCAGAGCAAGAACTTAAAACCACCATGATTAATATACGAAGCAATCTCATAGACAAAGTAAACAGCACATGATAGAACAGGTACACAATACGGGACTGATGGAAGGAAAAGGTGGAAATCCAAAGAAAGAACCAAGTGGAAATACTAGAGGTAAAAAACATTGTAATAGAAAGGGAGAATGATTTTGATAAGCTTATTAATAGATTGGACACAGCTGAGAAAAAAATATTTGAGAATATATTAATAGAATCCTGGAAAACCAAAGCAAAGAGGACAGAGACAGAACCTCCTCCCCCCCAAAAAAAAAATTATCAAGGGACTGTGAGACACTTACAAAAGGTATAACAAGAAATACTAGAAGGAGATGCGACAAAGAAATTTTTGAAATAATGATAACTGAGAATTTCCCCAAATTAATGACAGAAACCATACCATAGATCCAGAAAGCTCAGATAATATCAAGCAGGATAAATATAATATAAAAACAAACAAACAAAACATAAATAAAAACTCAGTGTTACACTGAGGCATATGATTTTCAAACAACAATAAAACAAATCAAAGTTAAACCTAAAATTCTGAAACAATCAAGAGGAAAACTACATCTCTGCTATAAAGAAAAAAATAAGAATTTTTTCAGTTATTTTCAGAAACTACTGAAAGAAAAATAAGAATGTATTGTAATATTTACTGTTGAAAAATGAAAAACCTAGAATTATGTACCCTGCAAATTTATTCTTCAAAAGTGAAGGTGAAAAAAAAAATTCACAAACCAAATATTAAAGAAAATTGTTACCAGACCAACTTTATAAGAAATGTTAAAAGAATCTTTTTAAAGAGAAGGAAAATAATGTAGGTAAAATACTATTCCATTGTATATGCTAAATATATCTTAGTTATACACATATGCTTATGTAGGCCTATAATTAAGTAAAGTGAATAACTGCAATGATATGTGGAATGAAAGGAAGGAGTTAAGATTATTTTGTCATTATATGATAGTTACGCTGTCCTTGAAATGGTATGTTATTTTGTTATTTAAAAATTGTGTGGATTACTTGTAAATGTACTACTTCACATTCTACGGTAACCACTGGAAAAAGTAAAAAAATAAAAAAGTATAACTGATGTATTAAGGAAAGAAGATGGAATCATGTAAAATTCTCAAAAAATGGAAGGCAAAACTAGAAACAAAAAATACTGGCAAAAAGTAGAACAGTAACAAATATGGTAGATATAAGGTCAAATATATCAATAATTATTTCAAATATCAAATGGTCTAAATGTACTGATTAAAGGTAGAGATTGTCACTGGGTCAAAGCAAGATCCGACTATATGTTGTCTACAAGAAACCAACTTTAAATATAAAAACACATAGATTAAAAGTAAAGTGAGAGAAATTACCGTGTCACAATACATAAAAAGAAAGCCAGAATAGCTTTTTATTAATTCCAGACAGTGCTGACGTCAAAACAAGGGAAGTTGTCAGGGATAAAGAAGGACATTATATAATGATTAAGAATCAGTTCTTCAAGAAGATGTAACAATCCTTAATAATAAGTGTAAAATACATGAAGTAAAAACTAATATAACTGCATGGAAAAAGAGATGAATCTACTATCACAGTTAGGAGGTTTCAGACCTCTCTAGAAATAAAGGGATCCAGAATGCAGAAAATCAGTAAGGAATAGTTAATTTTGACATTATCAAGCAACTGAATGTAATCATCTTCTACAGAATTTGAATATTATCTACTCTCTTCATAAAACCTATCTATCAAGCCTAGTATTTTGCTATGAATTTGAAAATCCTACTTTGGTTGTCAGATAATACATCTCACCCCCCTTTTTTTTCCCTCATATAATATATTTGGATAGGGATTAGCTGCAGACAACACAAACAACTTTTCCAAACCTTCAAAAAATTTGTTTTTGTTGTCAGATTTTATGAGCTAAAAATATAATTGAAAGAGCTGCTTCAGGCCCAACTTTAAAACAACTCAAGTCTCCAGAATCACACTGCAGAAACAAGCCCCAGGGTTCTTAATCTGTAAGTTTGTTACCCCCCAAATTTCCTCTTAATTTTAAAAGAAAAGGTTTCAATTTTTACCTCATTTAGTACAATATCCACTAATGATTTGTCATATATGACCTTTATTATATTGAGGTACTACCTTTCTCTACCCATTTTATTAAGTGTTTTCATTATAAATAAATGGATGTTGTATCTTGTCATATACTTTTTCTGCATTAATTGATACCATGTTTTTCAATATTTATTTTGTTTATGTGGTGTTATCACATTGATCAATTTGCATATGTTGACCCATCCTTGTGCCACTGGGATGATTCCCACTTGATCATCATGTATAGTGTTTTTAAAGCATTGTTGTATTTTATCTTGTAGTATTTTGTTTAAGATGTTTGTCCTGTCACCATTGCTGTTAAGCATAGTGCTGGAAGTTCTAGCCAGGGCAATAAGTCAGGAGAAAGAAGTAAAAGCATCCAAATTGGAATTTAAGGAGGTAAAATGTCACTTTTGCAGATGACATAATACGTTATATAGAAAACCCTAATGATTACACTTGAAAATTACTAAAATAATAAATGAATACAATAAAGTTGCAGGACACAAAAATCAATGTAGAAAAATCCACTGAGTTTTTATATATGAACAAACAAAACTTCAAAAAAATTAGAAAAACAATACTTTTGCAATCAACAACAAAAATATACCTAGGTATAAACTTAAAAAAGAAGGTAAAGGATTTATACACGGAAAACTATAATATAAGACACTATTTAAAATACTGAAGAAGACACAAAGAAATGGAAAGATATTCTGTGTTCATAGATTAGAAGAATCAACATAGTTAAAATGGCCATGTTGGGGAAAGCCGGGATGTCTCAGCAGGTTACGTGCTCGCTTTGAAGCCCCAAGGACTGAGGATCGAATCCCGGCTCCGGCCCAGGTGGACCCACGTGCTGAACTGGGGTGTGCTTCCCGAATGTGGTGAGGCCCCCAGTTCAGTTCAAAAAATATAAAAATAAAATAAAATAAAAATATATATGGTTAAAATATAAAATGGCCATGTTACCCAAAGCAGTATACAAATTTAATGTGATTCTCATTAAAATACCACAGACATTCTTTCAAGAATTAAACCAAAAAATTATCAGATTTGTATGGAACCACAAAAGACTCCAAATCACCAAAACAATCCTACAAAAAAAGAATAAGGCTGTAGGCATCACGCTCACCAACTTCAGTCTGAACTACAAAGCGTCAATAATCAAAACAACTTGGTATTGGCAGAAAAAAATAGACACACAGACCAATGGAACAGAATTGAAAACCCAGAAAAAACCCACAAATATATAGACAGATAATTTTTGACAAAGGAGATAAAAATATATGAAGAAAAGAAAGCTTCTTCAGTAAATGATGCTGGGAAAATTAGAAAAGCACAAGCAAAAGAATGAATCTGGGCTGTGAACTGTCACCATGTTTCAAGATTAACTCATACTAGATTAAACATCTTCACATGCAATAAACTGCATAGAAGAAAATATTGGTACTAAACTTATAGACCCTAGATTCAAGAAAAACTGTGAACCTGACCTCAAAGGCAAAAATAAACAGTGGACTATATTAAACTAAGAAGCACAGCAAAAGCAAACACATCAACAAAGCAAAGACATCCTACCGAATGGGAGAAAATATTTGCAAACATTGCCTCTGATAGGGCGCTAATATCTAAAATATATAAAGAACTTGTAAAACCCAACAACAAAAAATCAAACAATCCCATTTAAAAATGGGCAGAGGACCTAAACAGACACTTCTCCCATGAAGACACACAAATGGCCAACAGATATATGGGAAAAAAAAAGCTCAACTTCACTGGCTATTTAGGAAATGGAAATCAAAACCACAATGAGATACCACCTCACATCTGTTAGAATGGCTATCAACAATAAGACAAGGAATAACAAGTGTTGGAGAGGCTGTGGAGAAAAAAGAAACCCTCATACATGGCTGGTGGGTGTAAAGTGGTATAACTTATGAAAGACAGTATGCAGGTTTCTCAAAAATTTAGTAATAGAGTTACCATACATCCCAGCAATCCCTCTTCTGGGTACTTACACCCCAAATTTGAAAATGGTAGTCCGAAAAGACATATATGCCCCAATGTTTATAGCAGCAATTCACAGTGGCCACGTCATGGAAAGATCCAAAGCGCCCTTTGATAAGTGACTGGATAAATAAGTTGTGGTATGTTTATACAATTGAATACTACTCAGTGCTAAGAAAAGATGAAATACTACATTTGTGACAACATGGATGGACCTTGAGATCATCATGATAAACAAAATAACCACACAGAAAAAAATAAGAACCATATGACTTCACTTATAGGTAGAACACAAAAGTGAAAATAACAAAGGAACAAAAACATGGACACAGTCAACAGTTTAGTGGCTACCTGAGGGTAAGGGGGAGGGAGTGAGAAGGAGAAGGGGCATTAAATATATGGTGATGGAAAGAGAACTGGTTCTGGGTGGTGAGCACATAATGCAACACATAGGTAATATAATGTAGAATTATACACCCGGAACCTGTGATTTTTACCAACCAATGTCACCTCAATAATTTAACAATTGAGAAAACTTTTTCCTCCTATGCCACTATCAGGAAACTGCTATTATTACTAAGGGAGTCTCCAAATCAAGAAGTCATTAAACATAGAGCTACAATACTGCTAACATCAACAAAGTGGAGCCTCATATTCTGCATCTCTTTCCCCTTTGTGCAATTCCAAATTCAAATCATATGAGAACATACAATGAATGGATGCTAAATCATATCTGGAATCTTGACTACAAGAGACTGAAAAAAATGTAATTTTTAACATCTTAGCATATGGGGAAGCACACTAGAAGGAAGCTGAAATGGATAGTGAATATGCCAACCTATAGTATTTGTTACATATGCAAAGTACTAAAAACAATACATGGTACAGAGTATTTTCAAGCAATATTTACATTTTTTGTTATTATTGTTATTTGCATTATAATGGGTGTCCCAAAATTTACGCAAGATTTAGATTTTGCATCATTTATGGGGTAAAGTGTTGCCAATGAAAAAAGAAGACAGCGTGACAGCTGACAGTTCAGGGTTATTAAAAATAGAGGAGTACACAAAAGAGCAACGCATTTTCATTGTTGAGCAATATTTTTTAAATAATGGTTTGGCAGCTACAGTTTGCAATTTTCATACAAAATCTGGTCAGAATAGTGATTTAACTTCATCAACTGTGAAGAATTAATTAAAAAATTTAGGGAGACTGGATTAATTAGTGATCTTAAACACTCTGGTCATCCTTCAACAAGTCGTTCAACACAAAACATCGAAGCAGTTCGTGAGAGTGTTGCTGAGAGTCCAGGGACATCAATTCGGCACCGTGGTCAAGAATTGGACATTTTGAGAAGCTCTCTGCAGCGTATTCTCACGAAAGATTTGCATCTTCATGCTTACACAGCTATGGAGGCCATTTACCTGATATGCTATTCCATACATAACCCTATACTATATACTTTATGAATCAATAAAAAATTTAGTTTTTAATTATAAAACAGTGTTTCGTATCAAAATTACTTCATGCATGAATTTTGGGACACCCAAAAATTGAACTCATTGCCCTAACACTCAAAAAGATAGGTGACTTAGGATAACAAAGGAAAAGGTTATGTACACGAAAATGCATGTGAGAATATCATGTTTAAGTGACCCTTGTACATTAATATAAATTTTTAAAACAAACAAAAATGAACATAAATTAGTAACTATTTCTCTGTCTAACTATTAAAATATTTGAGGTTATTTAGTATACATTTGCTATTTATTTCAACCTTGCCAAAATGGAATTATAAATAGTCCAAATGAATATATTGGAATAAGTGAAATAATGGGAACATACATTGACCAACTGCATTTCCTATGAGTTATAGTATTATGGAAGATTAATAAACTTACAGTAGACTTGTAGTTCTGCCAGCAAATCAGCTCACTGACTTTAGACAAGCTACTTGACTCTCTGAGCCTCAGTTCTCCCATATATAGAATAAAGAGATTAAGAAACATTCATTGAATGCCTGCCATATGCCAGCTTTGAGCTAGACTTGGGATACTAAGAAAGCACAATTCCTATTCTGGATTGGGAGTTGCCCATTATAAAGAGGAAGGTAGGTACCTAATAAGTGCAGTAAGATACTACAAGTGGGAAGCCGGGATGGCTCAGTGGGTTAAGCGCTCACTTTGTAGCCCCGGGGACCGAGGCCGGCCCGTGTGGACCCACATGCTGAACTGGGGAGTGCCCCCAGTTCAGTTCTCACCGGGTTGAGACCTCGGCCCAGTTCCTGCTCTGTGCAGCCCCGCCCACCTGTGGAATGAAACTATGTTGAAAAACCGATATTGTGCAACTATGGAGACTGTTCTGGGCCCTCCCCCTTCTCTCTGTCTCTGCATCTCTCTCTCTCTGTACCAAAAACAATAAAAAAATAAATTTAAAAAAATTAAAATAAAAAAAAGATACTACAAGTGCTCTGATTTTATTTCTGCTAAAGAGAAGAAATGGGGAGAAGAATGAATGTAAAATCTTATTTGCAGATAGGGACAGAGAAGTAGGGTAAGTTGGTATTTGTGTGAGATATGAAGACAGTGGAAGATTTTCGCAGGAAGAGCATGGTGAGAATCCTGGGAGAGCAAGCACTTTGACATAGTGTGGCAAAAACTGGAATGTAAACACTGTCAAATAGTACAATTATCAAATCTTGAATGCCTAGATATTTTAGGGAAAACTGATACTCATGTTGACATCAATGGTCAATTATCATGGTGATTTTTGGAGCAGAGGGAGAACTGTATGGTTTCAATGCAAACAATTATTGCATTATGTCCTCTAATGCAATTCCATTCTCTCTCTATTGATATGAATTAGCTAACTGTCTGGAGCCATGTAGACTTACTTTTTCAGTAGCTTTTCACATAATTGGCCTGTACAACATTCTTAAGAAATTATCTATGTAAATATTCTTACAATTATCCAAGGCTATGAATCCAAATCAGCGTGCATGCTATAGTATCCACAATGTATCTCTGAACTTTCAAATTTCATGTATAGACTTTATCTACCTCTGGGTCATTGCTGGAAAGATTTTTCAACATTAGGGTGTAAAAACAATCAATAGGCATACAAAATATGATAGGTGGTCCCAACAATTAGAACATAATAGTGTCTTCTGTTTAAAAGAGTATATGGTCTACCTTTCAAGTCAAACTTTTGTCTTGCAATTTCTTTTAATGGCATAAGTGACAATAAGCTTGGACTCATTGTGAAATCCTCAAAAAGTAGGCTGGAATATTGATCACTAAATTAGGTGATCAATATCCTAGCACTTCACAGCCCTCATATTATTGGAATCCTCTGAATATCTGAACACTCAGAAAAACTCTATTAAGTGCTATAGATATGACAGAGACTAGAAATGTATTCTAGATAATAGCTTACGTCACATAAGGAAGTCACTGATGATTAATTTTAGTAAACTCTACCTTTATGCTGCAGATACTAATAAAAAACTTCAAACATAAAGAATGTAGTTGTAGCATAGCTTATCATGAACATTTTGAAGCAAAAGAAACTTGAGCATGCATCTAGTAAAATTCCTTTGGACTATATATTAGGGTTCTCTAGAGAAGCAAAACCAATAAGATACATGTATATTTATATATCTACATCATTTATACTTATATCTTCTCCTGCTGAAAAAAAGAGATCATTATAGGAATTTGATTATGTGGTTATGGAGGCTAAAGAATTCCAGTCTGCCTTCGGCAAGCTGGGAACCAGGAACAACAGTGGTGTTACTCAGTCCAAGTCTGAAGGCCTGAGAAGTAATGGGACAGATGGTATAAGTCCTAGTCTGAGTTAGGCCAGAGAAGCACCAATGACAGAGAGATAAGATGGATATCCCAGTACAGAGAGAGGGAGAATTCAACTTTCTTCCACCTTTTTGTTCTCCTGAGGACTTCAAGGAATTAGACGATGCCCACCAGTATTGGGAGGGCTATCTGCTTTGCTCATTCTACCAATTTAAATGCTAAACTCTTCAGAAGACCCTAAAAAATAATGTTTTACCAGCTATCTGGGTATCTTTAGCATAGTGAATTTGACCAATAAAATTAATCATCACAGGCTAGGTCTGGAAGAATTAAAAAAAAAATGCTCAAGTTCACATAAACGTGAACTCCTGACCCTTAGTCCAATGTTCTTTCACCATGTACCTTGATGATTTATTATTTAATAACAACAGTAAATACAGATTCAAAAAGTTTGGAGACCTTGAATTGTGAGAACATATTATACTAAGCAACCTAATATAAGAAAATCAATATTTATGTACATGATTAAATGTCAGCAATTTTTATCTTTGCAAAAGGATTCACTGAAAGCTTCCTTTAAGTAGCAAACCATTAGTTTACTCAAGATTTTTATTGGTTTATACTGTATTCACTGCACTATATATTTATAGCATAAAGTACACATATTTTCTTATAAACTGCTTTGGAATTATTTCTGTTCTGAGGGATTCTGAGTGTGTTAATGGACAGATAATGTAAAAAGAAAACCGTATTAGTGTCCTGGTAACAGATAGTTCTACGGCTATACCTCAACTAACATGCCATAACATAAAAAATTGTCCCAGAATTTAAAGCTCTTACATTTGAACACTGATATAAGAAAACCTCGTGAAACCATAGATGAAAAGAGGACCACACACTAAACATGATAAACTCAGGGGAGGCAAGCATGGTGGGTCCCTACAAACTCAGAGACCAGAATTAACCACATAAGATGGTCTGAACATAACAGTTGCCAACTAAAAGTGGGTCATGGTAGGTAGTCGCATCTTGGGACTGTAGCTTTCTTGACCAAAGGTCAATGTTTACCTCACATAAGACTGTCTATTGTCTTTCTGCATCTAAGATTACATAGTCTTGGAATGTCACAGTAATTCCTTTTTTCCAGATCCCTCAAGGCACAACTCACCACAGCAGAGAACAAGACCATAGAACCCCTCATTGTTATAATATCTTGTTCCCTAAATACCATCTCTGTGTGCTGTAAATTTTAATTACTAACTGTTCTGTAAAAGAAGGATGTTTCTCTCTGTTTTACCTTTTCTCCAATCCTGGACCTTTCCCTGCTTTTCTTCCTCCTGCCCCCCTAATCTACCACCAATGGATTTAATGTAACCCTCTTTACATCTTCTCCTTTGGTTCTAATGTATAAAATAAGCTGAAAAACTGCCATTCTCTGGAAAATTTTCTCAATCCATTGAGATTTTGCTTTCAAACAATGGTCAGTTTGACTTTATAAACTCAAAATTCTCTACAGGTTTGGAATGTTTCTTGCATCAACAAAAGCTATCGCTCAGGTTCTAATGTAAAGAGGAGCAACTGGGCAGAAATTGCTGACACCGTTGATTGGTCAGGGGGTACAATATTAAAAAGTAAAATATTAAAATTTGATTATCTTATCTACATGTCTTATAAAATACTATTGCTATTTGAAAAACACAAATTTAAGATTTTTCTTATATAGTAATTCCTCCAAAATCTTTTCATTGTTTTCTTAACATCCATGATGTTCAATAGATCTCAGACACTGTTAAAAATATATAATTCTGGATAATATGCTCACTGTTTCTCCTCTCTTATGTATACCACTAACTAAGTGCTTGCCATTTTGTAGACACTTAACACAAATTTGTTGAATGAATATATAAATACATGGTAATCTTCAATGTAGGGATAATTTTAATCTAACAAGAGAATTACTCAATTTCCTCCTCTTTAAACATTTTAGTTAGAGGAATAAATTCTTCCTGGGTATGATAATAGTCACAACTTTATTATCTCTTGTTTATTGTGGATTATTAGGCAGAAAGTAGAAATCAGGACATGCTTTGCTCTGTAGCTATAATTTCTGCAGATTTTCTTATATCAGTATAATCAGTTAGTCAAAGAAGTTTGATCAAAATATCAAACAGTGTCTTACCAATAATCAGGTGACACATTATAACTGTTCTCAACCATTGTGATTCAAATAAACAAACAAAATACATACTAAGAATCTTATGCTCTGAATCTATATAAACTGCATTTCAATACTATACATATTATCTTAATCTCTTCGGGTAGCTCACATGACTGCTATTGAGAGTTTAGCCAAATTACTCTATAATATTGCTGCATTGGCATCCATGTTGTGTGACTAAATAGCCTTCATGGAGCCTTGAACTGACATTAGCTTCTTCCTCAAGTGCATGCCCAAAATGACAGTTAATTGAGTCACAGAAACATATAAGCATTTTAGATGACTTGTGCAAAGCCCCTGATGATAAGTAGTCTCCTCTACTTCCCACTTTTACCCCCTTGTGCACCCTTTAGATAATACATGCCTCCTCCTCACCCCAGAAGCTTATCAAACCAAGTTCTTTCTTATTTGAATCACTCAATCCAAAAGCACTCCACCTGTGGACCCTAATTAAGGTATGCGCCATAGGTTCTGGAGCTAATTTTCCCGTTGCACAGTGCCTTCTTCTCCCCATGTAGTCCTTCAGACATTCCCTGTTCCTCTTCCAGGTCCTGTGAGTAATAAACTTCTCTATCTCACTTTCTGTAGCTGTCTTTGTTGAGCTGTATGACTCACTGTCTGGCATCCTAGGGTACTACTTAACAAGTACTAATTAAACAAAAATCACAACATATGGACCATATGGTGTCAGAATATAGATGAAAGCATCAATAAAATAGAAATACTTCAATAAACACCCAAGTAAATACTTGGCTACTGACAATTGCTAAAATGCTGGAAACATAAGAAATTTGACATGACAATATGAGGAATTTAACTTTTGATGCCATTCTTTAATAGCCTATGCTTGTAGGTTAGTAACATTTAAAATGTTCTATCGAAGCAGGAATCTTGGCTAGATTGCTTGCATTAGTTTGGAAGCTCTTTGTTAACTATTATTCTAGAATTACAGTAAAGCCTGAAGCCACATTGAAGGATAATTGAATAACTTCATTCTTGGTAGTAAATTACAGAAATTAAGAAATAATTTTCCACACTATGCTTATTGACCTCATGAAAGCTATTAATGTCATTAAAAGGCCTGGCTGTATAGAGTCAAGTATCTTGTTTGACTTAGCTTTGTAGCCCCTGTGTGTCCCTAACTATATGGGTTATTTCATTCATTCTTTCATTTTTCCAATAAATAGTTATGGAGTGCCTGCTATGTGACAAGCCTCTCAAGTGATGAAGAAGTTACATACTGTGAATGAGACCTGATTACTTATGTAGCTCAACACTAGTAATTTTGGAGAATCAGTTTTAATACTAGGCTCATTTTGACTTTGTACATAGATTTTAGTAGCTATATCATCTTCTTGCTTTCCCATTTCTGAGTTATTGCCATACTTACTGGCTTGATACTTCATTTGTTTTGGAGATCATTGTGTACATGCTTTATTGCAAATGTTCCTAAGAATTGGAATTCCGCCCCTTGTCCTAAAAATACATAGCAAGGCTTTTCCCAGCTATGCTATTCTCTACATCAGCATAACTATCATAGCCATTTGAAAATTACTTATTGGCAGATTCCTCTGATAGTATTTCTTCAATTCTGGGACTTTGATATAGAAACTTTTATTATAGAAACTTCTCAATACTAAGTACAGACCCGCTTTAACTCTTAATTACTTCAGAGCAGTTTTTAGACCTTTGCTGTAAATGAGAGTAGTGATATAAGCACACAGTTTTGCAAGGGAGTAGATTGTTCATGTTTTAAACAAATTCTGCCTTAGCTTTTAGATTATGCAGTATTTGAAAGATGGAACCAAGAGGTATTCATGTCTTGTCATTCAGTATTTAATACATTGTTTTATTAAATAATTTTATATTTCAATACAGAGTTGTATAGATTAGATTAAGAGGATCAACTTCTTTCTTATTAAACAATGACTCAGCTAGTTTAACCAAGAGAAGGGAGTTATTCTGAGCTGCAATTTCTCTCCAGCTGGGCATTATTAACTGCCTCCTACTGGGTTAACCTCAAAATAGTCCATTCATTAAGTGATTGGTTAAGTACATTCTGCTCAAAATCCTTAGAGCAGTATTCTTGCTGACTTTGTTAGCATTTTATTAGTTAAAATATTATTTATATATTAACTCTTTAAAAGTGTGCGGTTCAGTGGTTTTTAGTATATTCACAAAGTAGTACAGTTGTCACAACTATCAAATTCCAGAATATTTATCATCAGCAAAGGAATCCTTAGTAGTTACTCATCCCCTTCAAGCCTTTGAACCAAAAATCTATTTTCTGTATCTCTGGGTTTGCCTACTCTGAATATTTCATATAAAAAGAATGATGCAATATGAGGCCTTTGTATTTGATTTCTTTCCTAAAACTTAACATAATGTTTTAAAGGTTCATCCATGTTGTAACATGAATCTTTCTTTCTTTTTTTTTTCTTAACTAAGTAATATTCTATTGTACGGATGTGCTGCATTTTATTTATCCCTTCATCTATTCATGGACATTTGGGTTGTTTTTACTCTTAGGGTTTTCTGAATAGTGCTGGCATGAATATTCAATTAGTTTGTACATAGACATGTGTTTTCAATTCTTTTAGATATATTGTAGGAGTAGAATTTCTAGGTTACATAGTAACTTTATGTTTAATTTTTTGAGGAACTGCCAACTATTTTCCAAAGTGTTATTTTACTTTTTGCATTATTTTACTTTTTGACTACCAATGTACCAGAGTTCATTTTTCTTCTCAACATTTCCGACACCTGATCTCACTATGGTTTTGTTTTACATTTCCCTAATGATTAATGATGGTGAATGTATTTACAATCTCTTTTATATATTTTTGAAAATACTTTTATTCATATATTTTACCCATTATTAATAGAATTATCGGACTTTTACTGTTGAGTTTTAATAGTTGTTTACATATTTTGAATAGTAGACCCTTATCAGATTGTGATTTGTAAATATTTTCTCCTATTCTGTTAGTTTTGTTTTCATTTTCTTGATATTGTGCTCTGAAGCAGATGTTTAAAAAAAATTTTTTTTATTGATAAATTTATTAGGGTGACATTGGTTGGTAAAAAGTGCATACATTCCAGGTGTACAATTCTACATTACATTGTCTGTGTGTTGCATTAATATGATCACCACCCAGAGTCAGTTCTCTTTCCATCACCATATAGTTGATGCTACCCCCTACTCTCCTAACCCTGTCCCCTCTTACCCTCTGGCAACCACTAAAATATTGACTGTGTCCATGAGTCTTTGTTTCTTTGTTATTTTCAGTTTTATATTCCACCTATAAGTGAAGTCATATGGTACTTGATTTTTTCAGTCTGACTTATTGTGCTTAATATGATAATCTCAAGGTCCATTGATGGTGTCCCAAATATTGTACTTCATCTTTTCTTATTGCTGAGTAGCATTCCATTGTGTAAATGTATCACAACTTCTTTATCCAGTCATCTGTCACAGGGCATTTTGTTTGTTTTCATGACTTGGCCACCATGTACAGTGTTGCGATGAATATTGGGGTACACATATCTTTGCAAACTAAGGCTTTCAATTTTTTTTGGTAGATACCCAGAAAAGAAATTGCTGGGTCATATAATAATTATATTTTTAATTTTTTGAGGAACCTTCATACTGCCTGCCATAGTGGTTGTACCAATTTACATTCCCATTAAACAGTGTATGAGGGTTTCTTTTTCTCCACAGCCTCTCCAGCACTTGTTATTTCTGGTCTTGTTGACTATAGCCATTTTCACAGGTGTGAGGTTATATTTCATTGCGGTTTTCATGTGAATTTTCCTAATAGCTAGTGAAGTTAAACTTTTTTTTTTCATATATCTGTTGTTCTAAAATTTGATAAAGGCAAATGTGTCAATTTTCTTTTGGGCTGTTTTTGCTTTCCATGTCATATTGAACACTTCATTGCTTGATCCAAGGTTAAAAACATTGATACCAATGTTTCCTTCTAGAAGTTTAATAGTTTTAAAGATTTATTTATTTTTATTGTTTTTGACACAGAAAGAGAGACAGAGAGAGACACAGATGAACGGGGAGGGCCCAGAGAAGTCTCCATATTTGCATGTCATTAGTTTTCTACCTAGTTTCATTCCACAGGTAGGTGTGGGGCTGCCCAGGGCAGGAAACAGCTCGGGTCTCTCCCATGGGAGGCACACCCCTGAGAGCTGGAGGCCTCCCACATGAGAAGCCTTCAATGAATTGGGGGCCTCCCACATAGGAGGTTCACCATTGAGAACTGAACTGGGGGTACACCTGAGTCCAGCATATGGCTCTGCATAGGCTGGGACCAGGATTCAATCCTCAGACCCTGGGACTGCAAAATGAGTGCTCAACCCATTGAGACATCCTGGCATCCCAAAGTTTAATAGTTTTAGCTCTCATATTTAGATATTTTATCCATGTTGAGTTAATTTCTGTATATGCTGTGATGAAGGATTACAATTCCTGCTTTTGAATGTGGATATCCAATTGTCTTCAGCACTACATGCTGAAAAATGATTGTTTCCTCATTGACTTATCTTGGTTTCGTTGTCAAAATTCAATTGACCATAAATGTATGGATTAATTATTGTACTCACAATTCTGTTCTATTGATCTGTATATCTATCTCTATGTCAGTAACCATACAGACATGATTACTGAAGGCTTATATAAGTTTTGGGAAACATGAATCTTCACTCTTTGTTCTTTATTTTCATGATTGTAACTTTTTCATGATTGACTTCTTTGAATTTCCATATGAATTTTAGGCCCTGTCTGTCAATTTCTGATAAAAAAAATTGTATCTGGGTTTTAGGTATGGTTATGTTGAATCTGTAGATGAATTTGGGGAACTTTGTATTTTAAGAAGTCATTCAATCTATGAACTGAGGGTGTCTTTTTATTTAGATCTTTAATTTTTACTGTGTTATTTTATACTTTTATTCAATGGTATTTTGTAGTGTACAGGTCTTGCACTTCTTTTGTTATATTTATACATAAATATTTTATTCTTTTTGATACTAATATAGAATTGCATTTTCATTACTCATGTATAGAAATAATTAATTTTTGCATAATGATGTATGCTACAAATTTGCTGAACATTTTTATTAGCTTTAACAGGAATTCTTTTGTTTTGTTTTGTTGTTTGTTTTTTAGATTCCTTGGGATTTTCTACATGTAAGATCATGGCACTTGTAAGTAGATTAAATTACTTCTTCCTTTCCAATCTTGATTCCTTGCGTTTATTTTCCTTGTTAAACATGCCAGGCTAGTACCGCCAATAAAATGTTGAATAGAAGTTGTAAAAGGAAGCATTCTTGCCTGGTTCCTGATCTTTTAATATTTTATACTTTTACCATTTAGTCTGATATTAGCTGTGATTTTTTTTAAATCCTGTATTAGGCAGAGGGAATGTTCTCCTACTCCTAGTTTGGTAAGTATTTTTATCATGAAGAATGTTAGATTTTATCAAATGCTTTTCTGTATCTATTCAGATTATCAGGTGAAACATGTCTTCTATTCTGTTATATTAAGGTGGAGTATTACATTGGTAGATTTTATATGTTGAACCAAACTTCATTGCTGGGGTAACCCCACTTAAACATTTTTTTAATATGTTGCTGACATAGAGTTTTCTGTAATTCTGTTGCGGAATTTGTATCTATATTTTTTGGGAGGGAAGGGAATTACTGTATAGTTTTCTTGTGCTGTCTTGGTGTGGCTTTGGTATCTGAATTCATTGTGAGTTGTAAAGTATTACCATTTTTCCTACGTACTTTTTGCACACAAATGTTTATAACAGCTTTATTTAGAATGATCCCCAATAGGAAGTAACTAAGATGTCTTTCAGTAGGTGAACAGATAAACATAATGTGGTACTCATATAACGTAATATTATTTACTTGTACAAAGAAATGAGGTATCAAGCCATGAGAAGACATGGAGGAAATTAAGAAGCCAGACTAAGAAAGGACAAATACTGGATGATTCCAATTATATGGCATTCTAAAAAAGGAAAAACTTTAGAGACAGTAAAAAGATAAGTGATTATCAGAGGTGCCAGGGGTGGGAGGAAAGAAGGACTAGGTGGAGCACAAGTAATTTTAGGTCAGTGAAACTACTGTGTATGATACTGTATTAATGGATACATGACATTAAGTATTTGTCAAAACCCATAGAACGGTATGACACAAAAAAGAGCCCTAAAATGAACTATAGATTACAATTAATGATAACATCAATATTGGTTCATCAGTTTCAGCATAGTACACGAATGCAAGGTAGTAGTAATATGAAGAAGGGGATAATAAAAGCTCTCTTTACTTCCTAATCAACTTTTTGATAAATAAAATTTTTTCTAAAAATAAAGTCTATTAATTTAAATATACTCTAGGTTCTATTAAGACCAACTTAATTACAATGGCATAAAATTGTGCCTATTCACTCACCTTTCCTCTCACATTTATTTGCTGTTATTACATATGAATATGTCCCCATGAATAGTAAGCCCATCAACACAGATTTATAACTTGCTTTATGCAGTTGTTTCTAGAAATCAGATGGGACAAAAAAAGTGTTACAAACAAGTATTATCTTAATAACTTCTTTTATATTTACCGATGTCGTTACCTCTACTAATGTTCTTTGTTTTTCATGTTTATTTGAATTGCTAAGCAGTTACTGAATGAATTAAGTAACTTCATTCTGAAGGACTGAAGCAGTCATTGTGCCCATGTTTAAAAAAAACTGTCCTAGCAATATAATAAAACCAACTCCTGTTTTTTTGTGTTTGTTTTGTTGTTTTTGCTACAGACCACAGAAAAGTTCTCCCATGTCAATAAACTCTTTCTTATTCCCCATTATATTCTACCTTCCCAGGTACAAAACCTTCAAGATGCTCTTATACACACTCAACTCTTAGAACTTCTGGCTCATACTCATATATTTCAATTATTTGAGTACATATGCTATTTCCTCTTAGGCAGCAACTCAGCAACTGTATTTCTCTATTTAGATTATGATGTGATATAAAGCAAATTATTTAAATCTATGGTAATGAGGAAAGACACAGACAACACCCACACAGGGGAGTTTCATATAGTTTGAATAAGTCCTGATTTGCAATTCAGAAACATCTTCTCTTGTATTCAAGGAACAAAGAACTCAACATGCAATACCTTAAGAAGCTTCAGTTTTCATTTTGTTTTTAACATAAGGGTTGATGTAGACAGCTCAAGGATAATAGCTCTCAGCAATATTTTTGGAAATTTTAGACACAAAGTGGTTGTGCCACTTAAGGAATCACCTCCTTATTTAAGATAGGTAGAATGGAATGGGAGGAAACTTCAACA
>PVKE010026568.1:0-22200 GCA_004027555.1 Craseonycteris thonglongyai
AAAAAAAAAAAAAAAAAAAAAGTCAGCCTAAAAGTTAAGAGAGTGTGGATATTTATTTGCAGAATAATTACTTTCATCAGTAAAAAGAGTTTACTGAGCTAAGCATTTTTCCTTTAAAAAAGCCACATTTTTGTGTGTGTGTTCGTGTTACCATAATATTTGGATGAAAAATTGAAAAATATTGAATAATATTTGGTTCTATAACTTAAAAATAATTAGGTACATATATATTTTACCTTTCGCTGAAGTTTCTGAATTCTGATAAAAATTCTGAAAAAGAAAAATAGATGCAAAGACACACTTGTTATTCAGAAAACAAATTCACAAAACTGTCAAACTGACAATATTCCAAATTTACACACTGAAAAATTTCTGACATGCTAAAAGAGACAAAGTATTTCTCAGGGTCCTATATAAATGTTTCTTATTAAACAGAGGAAATCTAAATGGTCAGATGAAAGAAAAGCCTTAACATTGTAATGAACAGAATAAGCTCAACCTTTGTAGTATTATTGGAACAGTTAATAAAAAGCTCAATTTCTCAAGCCAACAAAATAGGGAATAATGGTTTTCCTATAACAAGAAGCCTGCTAATGTATTTTGTTTTAGAGAGAAAACATTTCTATCATGTTTAAAATGTAACTAAATTTATATAAAACTTTTCACTTAAAGCATCATTCACATGAACCTTTTAGAAGCATTTCTCTGGGGTAAAATATTTCATCTGAGCATAGTTTCAACTACTAGGTTTAACACCTACACATAAAATTCTTACCCCATCCATGTGGGTGAGACTACTAAAGATGTTAGCTTGACTTAACCTGAATTCAATTATTCAGAAATAAAAATCTGTATTTTAAAATCACCATGACATCCACCCACAGAACAATGTGTAAGGCCGTATTTTTCACATTATTGTTCATTTATGGTATGAATATTTAATTGAAATATATTATGTAAGTTTCTGGAATATAATTTTGAAAGATGAAAAATTGTTTCCAGTGCTGAGTGGGAGCTTAAATTAGAATACAACTGCATTGGAGATATGTCTTCATCTTGCCAAAAGTTATCTTTAATATATACCTAATTACTTCTCTATGTAGCAGGAAACAGTTTCTTGCAAGTTGACCAAAAAATGCAGCCACAAGAAAGGAAAGCTTCTTAAGCTTGAGTGTATTGGCAGAAGACTCATATTTCTCAGTATTTCTTTAATCTTGGTTCATGGTGGGTGGACAGACTGAACTACTTTGCCATTGTTAACTGCAGTTAAAATCTGTAAAATGTACTTACTATTTGTGTCAATATTTTTATGTAGGTGGGCTCATAGTTAAGAGAGGATGAAAAAGGAAATGAGCAAAAAGTCTGAATGAAGTTGATGTAGAATAAGCAAACTTTCAAAGTATGCTCAAAGTAAATAGAATCTGTTTATTAGGAAATATTGAACCACTGATTTTGGCTATTGACACATATGAAACAAAGCCTATATTTGTAAATTCTTTTCTTCATTTCTGTGCATAATCACATATAATTGAGTGCTCATAAACATATAAGAAATATAAAATGTGAGTGTGAACCTTCCTTGATAATTAAACTTGTTCATAGCTTTCCTAGGAAATACTCAATTTCTCCTTGAAGAATTCTTTTATTAAAAATTTAATATTTCAGAGGAAATTGTTATTTGTGTTCTTTTAAGGAGTTTCTGAAAAGGAATGTTTTAAAGTAAAGCTTTTTCTGTTTAGTAATACTTTAACATTCTTTGTGGTGGTTCATGTTAAAATTAGATTTTTCTCATTTTTTGATCAGCTGTTTCTGTTGATTCACCAAGAGCTGGACATAAAAATGGATGAATGACCAACTGGTCTTAACAGATGGGAAGACATGTGTTCACGTTCATACATCTGGTCTTCTCTCTGGCAAAGGCTTACATTTGTCATAAGGCTGGCTATAATCAAGGGCTCTAGGATAATGGGGGCCTAAGTAGTGCTTTTGTGAATTAACATCATATTGACCACATGGAGAAGATTCTCAAAAACTACCACCAGCATCATCCCCACTACCTCCAGTTATGATTGTGACTCTCATTCAAGACACTATCATCTGGATTATTATTTTTAACATTATTTTATATTTATTTATTAACATTATTTCTAAAACTTAAGTAACATATTTCATGACAAATTATTAACATTATTTTTTACCTATTTATTTTTTAAATTTTTATATATTTTTTAATATTTTTTAAATTTATTAATTAAAAAAAATTTTTTTTAAGATTTATTTTTATTGTTTTTTGACACAGAGAGAGAAATAGATAGAGAGAGACAGAAAGAAAGGGGAGGGCCCAGAGCAGTCTCCGTAGATGTGCATCACCAGTTTTCCATATAGTTTCATTCCACAGGTGGATGCGGGGCCGCACTGGGAAGGAATGGGACGGGGGGCCTCTCGTGTGGCCCCGTGAAGAACCAAACTGGGGTCATACCTCAGTTCAGCATATAGGTCCACCTGGGACGGAGCCGGGATTTGACCCTCAGACCCTGGGCTGGAAAGCGAGCGCTCAACCTGCTTAGCCATCCCTACTTCCCCAACATTATTTTTAATACTAACTTGAACCCTGTGAATTGTGTTTTATTTTTCTGTTTTAAAGATGAGGGAAATTGAAACTCAGATAAATAAATTTTCTAAAAGATATTCAGCTATAATAGAAAGGGGTAGATCTAAAATTCTAAAAATATTTGCATGACTCTAAACTTTTTTGTATTTTATCATCCATTGTAGGTGCTTGTGTAATGTCTCCAAAATGTGATAATCTAAGAGTTACTAATTGCTTATGGAAATTAATTCTCACTTCCTTGTTATCCTGTCTTAATTTCAATTATTGGAAAGTTCTTCTTATCATTATATAATTCCCAAGGTTTTTTAGTTTATCAAAATATTTATTTTCAAAACATTGGTGATAGGCATTTCAAAACTATAGTGTAACTGTTCCACACTCACACAGAATAAAAAATATGGTCAGATTAGATGTGGTCACATCAGTTTTCTTACCTTATTATTTGTGAAAACCATGGCTCTTAATATCTAAATACCAACACAGTTTTGGAGACTACATAGTTATTTCATTTTCCTTCTATAATTGGAAAGTATAAGTGTAGATATTTCCCCATTAAGAATGATGTAAGGAAATAGATGCATAGCTAGCTCAGACATTGAATTTGGGGACTTATTGATTGTATTGTCTAAATTTTGTTTATCTTGAAATTCAGTAGTGTGACTCCACTGCTCCTTAAAGTCATCACCTTTACCCTTTACATATGCAAATGAGGTGTTTAAATTTCTATATTTATTATTACTGTCTAATGGCAAAAAGCAAGTTCTAATTAACATTAAATGCAGAAAAATCAACTTTAAGAAATTACTGATTCTTTTCACAGTCACCTGTTAAAAAAAATAAGCACAATGGTTTGTATATCTTAATGTAATGGTCCCTTTTTAAAATCAATCTTTTTGACATTTTAAGGCTGGCATATTCAAGGTAATATAATCCCTGCTGTTTTTCACATGCCAGTAAAGATGCATGTATTCACCCTCATTTATGAAGTCTCACTTATACTGGAGTGTCTATAGAGGCCTGGGGTCAAGCCTTTATTTTTCCACTTATTAATGCTATACACAGAAGCAGTCTAAGCATCAGATTTTAATAATGAACTGAACATTAAAATACTTATTCTGTGCACTTGTATGAGGATGAATTGAAATAAAATAAAAGTTAAATTAAGTAATATATAATTGAAACTGTTATATTATTGCAATGTATTATCAAGTATTAGTTATTATTATTCATTTTATTATCATAATCACATTTGTCTGCTTTATCTCTCACTAAACTAATAATAACTTTGAATTGATTCATCAGACTGAATTTCCTATTCTTTATGTCGGGTAATAATTAAACTTACTTCTGGTTTCTAAGATTAAAAAACAAGTCACATAATATTCATTTTTTTAATGGAAAAAAAAATCTCAAGGAAATTATTACAGGAAGTGGGAACAATAGAAGCAGTGTGCACTGCAAATCCAACAAAAGATGCCACAAATACTGACCTCTTCTTTTCTACATATATGCTTGTTCACACAAGCATAGACACTTACCTCTGAAAACACTGGTGTACATGAGAGCCATTAATAACATATACAAACACTTGCCTGTGAATATTACTACATAAGCACATTTATCTAGGTAGATTATAGGATTGATTTCAATTTCACTTGGAAGTTATATTGTTGTTCCAAATTCAAAGGTGAAAAATACTTCCTTTTAATTTAAGTAAGTCCCCTTGTATAATAGAATCAAGTTTCCATTATCTCCAAATAATTGAAATATACATGCACACACACGCAAATACATATGTAGTATAGTCTCTCCTTTTTAAATTAATTATTGAATTCAGGTTTAAAATGACTACTATGTAACAAATGTGTATATTTACCTCTGTTTTTCTCTGAAGAATTAGATTTAGTTCACTTACAGCATCCGTAATTTGTTTGGTTTCCACACATCCCAGAACACTGCAGATATTTTTTACTTCTTTAATAATATTGTCCACATTTTGCTGTCAATGAAAAGTCACACCTTAAAGTTTATTTAAATTTAGAGAACTCTAATATATCTTTATTTTTCACAATTTTTATTATTAACATTTTGGTATCCAAAAGCATGATTAGACATTTACACACCTTACAAAGTGATAACCCCAACAAGATCACTACCCATCTGACATCTTACATAGCTATTACAATGCAATTGATTTGTATACATATTTTAAAATTGTAGTTGACATTCAATATTATTTTGTTATTTTCTAGTGTACAGTGCAATGGGTAGGCATTTATATAATTTACTAAGTGCTCCCCGCACCTGACACCATGCATAGTTTTAACAACATTACTGAATGTTTCCCCCATATTGCATTTCACATCCCTGTGACTACCAATTGGACTTCCTAATCCATTTACCTTTTTTTCACTAACCCTTCAGCCTCCTTCCCATCTAATTAATGACCATCAGTTTGTTCTCTATATCTCTGAGTCTATTTAGGGGACACTAATTTATCTTTAAACCATCTCTCTTTCCATGAAGAGACTATGGAATAAAATGTGATTGTTTGTTCCCATAAACAAAGATTCCCAAGACAGGTTGTCCTGTAGCCTGAGCCACAATTTTTATTGAGTGAGTACTCAATTGTAGGGCTATTGTGATTATATATAGCAACTATAACTCTAGCCCAGGGGTCTCCAAACTTTTCAGCCCGTGGGATGCATTAACTATCAAACAGCAGTTTGGGAGCCGACTACACACTCGAGGTCCAAATAAAAAAGAATAAAACATAGATGTTGTTTTTAATTATTTATTTAATATTATTTTATTCAGATAAAAAGGTCTCCACGGGCCGGATGAGAGGGCCTCGCGGGCCGCATCCAGCCCGGGACTGTAGTTTGGAGACCCCTGAATGTACCATTGTCTGAAATAAAACAGGAGAGAAGGAAGGAGGAGATGGTGAGGAGGAAGACAGGTAGAAAAATAAGGGAGAAAGAAAGAATATGAGAAAGAGAGAGAGAGTCTAGCTTCTTCAGAAGAGGTTGTAAACAAGACATCTGACAGAGGACTCGTGGGAGGTTTCAGAACGCATCTGTTTTTTTTTTTTCTTTTTTGTAAACATTGTACAGGAGGGCAAAATTATTAAAATCAGATTTTCAGAGTTCAGAACAAATTTGGGACAACAAAGTTTGGTGTTGGAGTATTTGGGAAACATTTTATTTTACTATCCTTAAAAAGCAACTGATATTTCAAAAACAGTACTGATGACAAGTATAATTTATAGTAGCGACCAATTCTTAAAGTAAAAATTTCTGGCTGCATTTAAAGTAGTTACACATAGGTTTTATGGTCATAGTCTTAAGAACTTTTCGTTAGTTTTTCCATTTCTCAGCTTGCACATGTTTAAATTAGTTTTCATTAAAAAAAACCCTGCTCTATTTTGATCTCATTCTTTTCTGTATAATACCATTCACTATGTGGAGAAACATCTTTTTCTTTAACTCTGTACAAATCACCTCTAAATCTATAGTATTTTTAATAAACTTTGTCTATATTATTAATGATGGTGGCATTTCAAACATATCAGCTCTGTCACCAGTGTCACAGTTGTTCTAATGGAGGATTAAAACAGTTTATGTCTTAAAAGGTGGAAAAATGTTTTCCCTTTTTTCAGATAGATATATAAATTCACAGCATAAAAAGTATTTTAACTCTACTTGTTATAGGTCAAGGGCCCCCAACTACAGGGCCAGGGACCAGTACTGGTCTGTGGCCTGTTAAGAACTGGGCCGTACAGCAGGAGGTGAGTAGTGGGAAAGGAAGCAAAGCTTCATCTATGTTTACAGCCATTCCTCATCACATGAATTCCTGCCTGAGCTCCACCTCCTGTCAAACCAGGAGTGGCATTAGATTCTCATAGGAGCGTAAACCCTATTGTGAACTGTGCATGAGGGATCTAGGCTGCACACTCCTTATAAGAATCTAATGCCAGATGATCTGAGGTGGAGCTGAGGTGGTGATGCTAGTGCTGGGGAGCAGCTACAAATACAGATTAACATTAGCAGAGAGGTTTGACTGTACAGAGACCATCATAAATTAGTTGCTTGCAGACTTGTATTAAAACCCTATCAGTGAGTGATGAGTGACAACCAAGCTGCATCTGGTGGCAGGCTTTATAGTGGCAAATGAGTTGATGTAATTGAATTGTATCACTACATCTGGTGGCAGGCTTTATAGTGGCAAATGAGTTGATGTAATTGAATTGTATCGCTACATCTGGTGGCAGGCTTTAAGTCAGAATCCAGCACTTATTTTAGTCCACGTATGGCCTGCCCATGATTTTATTTACCATTCTATCTGTGCCTCTTTCCTGCACTGTACACTTGTCTTGTCTCAGTCACAGTTTTGGGAAGCCCACAAGCTAACCCTAGCCAAAATGAGTCAAAATCAAATGTCATTGGAGAGCTTCTTTGAAAAGTGGGAATGACCCAATTAAAAGACAGCAGGAGACACAAGACTGCCAACAAAAAGAAAGCTGCATTTAAAGAAAACACCAAGAGTCTTTGAATTACAGGTTCATTGCAAAACATGATTCATAGTCTCCAAGCCCACTTTGTATAACATGTGGCAACTGGCTAGCCAATGAAGCAATGGAACCTTCAAAACTGCTTCATCATGTGGAGAACATGCACCCTACATTAAAATGCAAGCCTTTGGAGTTTTTCAAAAGAAAAAAACATATATAAATAAATGTGAACATGAAGAACAGAGGCAATTATTGAAGGCCACTGTTTCATCAAAGGAGTCTGCACTGAGAGCATCATTCCTAGTGGCTAACCGCCTTGCTAAAGCTAAAAAGCTCTTCACTATCGGTGAAAAGGTAATCCTGCCTGCTGCTAAGGACATTTCTGGCAAATTTTCAGAAGAGGCTGCAGTTCAGAAGGTGGCACAAGTTCCTCTTTCGGCTAGTACCACAAATAGATGAATTGATGAATTAGCAGAGAATATTGAGGCACAATTGTTAGGATTAATGAGTCACCATGGTATGCAATCCAGGTTGACAAGTCTACTGATGTTGACAAGGAATAATGCTTGTTTTTGTGCAATATATCTTTCAGGGGGTGTGAATGAGGATATGCTATATGCACTTTTGTTGCCATCCAATGCCACAGCTGCAGAACTATTCAAGTCTTTGAATGATTACAAATCAAGGGAATCGGACTGGTCATTTTGTGCTGGTATATGCACAGATGAAGTGGCTGCCATGACTGAACAGCTTTCTGGTTTCACTATTTGGGTTAAAGAAGTTGCTTCTGAATGTGAGTCTATGCACATGTCATCCATAGAGAGATGCTTGCTAGCTTAAAAATGTCACCTGAACTTAACAATGTTTTGGAGGATGTGATTAAAATGATGAACCACATTAAAATACATGCCCTTAACTCATATCTGTTTCTGCAGCTCTGAGGAGATGGATGCAGAGCACACATGTCTTCTACACACAGAATTAAGATGGCTTTCTAAAGGTAGATCACTGGACAGAGTTTCTGAGCAATGAGAGCCACTGCAGAGATTTCCTTTAGAAAAACAGTCACCACTGGCAGCACATTTCAGTGACACAGAATAGTTCACAAAACTTGGGTGTACGAAATATTCAACCTGCTCAACGAACTCAATCTGTCATTTCAAAGAAGAACAACAATGGTGTTGAAGTCAGCAAATAAAGTAGCTGTATTCAAAGCCAAACTGGAATTATGGGGGTGATGAGTGAACATTGGGATTTTTAACATGTTTCAAATATCAGCAGAGATTTTGAAAGAGACTGAGCCAGGCAGGGCCTTCTTTCTCCCAGCTGGTACACCATCTCCTATCTCAGCTTTCAAGATTTTGAACATTACTTCCCAACCACAAAAGACCCCTGAACTATGAAGGAATGAATCCATAACCTATTTCTGAATAAGTCAGGTGCATCAACTTTGTCCACGGTAGAAAAAGACTAAGTGCTTGTGATCGCAAATGGTAGTGACCTTAAAGGTAAGTTTGAGACAATTTCAAATCTCTCTATGTACTGGAATAAAGTCAAGGTGGAATATTCTGCGATTGCCACAAAAGCATGGAAAAGCCTGCTTCTATTTCTAACATCTTATCTTTCTGAAGCAGGATTTTCTGCAGCAAAAGCAACCAAATGAGACTGGACACAAGCAACTCACTTTGGGTGTCACTGTCTCCCATCACCCTCAGAAGGGATAACCATGTAGTTGCAGAAAAACAAGCCCAGGGCTCCCACTGATGCTGCATTATGGTGCGTTGTGTAACTATTTCATCTATTACAATGTAATAACAATAAAAATAAATGCACAATAAATATAATGAGCTTGAATCATCACGGAACCACACCCCTCGACGCCACGGTGCATGGAAAATTGTCTTCCATGAAACCGGTTTCTGGTGCTCAAAAGGTTGGGGACCACTGTTATAGATCATTTTCTTAAAACATATCAATACAAAGACACAAAATAAGTATTAAATTAAGGAAATACAAGTTTGTTTCTTCTGTGGAAAACAAAACTTATTCATATGTTGTTGCCAGTATCTCTTGCATGTAACTTTCTAAACACTGAAACCTGATGACAGAAACCTAAAAAGAATAAGCAATTAATACTATGAAAGACACAATCAGAACTCCAAAAATGTTAACAAACTTGATTAATGAGCTAAAAGTAACTAGATGCAATTTAATTGGGATCCTTTTTGTCTTTCATAGATTGAGAAAAAACAACCACTCAATTATAACATGGGGAAAAGAAATGTATGAGTAATTCATACAGAAAAAGTCAGTTGTTTTATTCATAGGTGGCCTTAAAATGAATCAACGTTGTGACATGGCTGCCAGAAGACCTACTGCATTATTAAATTAAATTAAAAGGCATATACTCTCTGTAACTAAAAATTTAAGAGTCCAACTACATTTTCTATGTATATAATTGAAGTTAGTTTGGGGTACCACATTTGAGATTGGACTTGACAAATTGGATTTTCCCAAAGAAAGAAACCCAACTTTTAATATACTGTTAATATACTCGTTCAAAACAGTATTGTAGACTTCATATTCATTTCTGCAGTCAGGTTATATGTGTTAAAATCCTGGTTCTGGGGAAGATGGAATGGCTCAGCAGGTTAAGCTCTCACTTTGCAGCCTTGGAGCCCGAGGATCGAATCCCAGCCCCTGCAGACCCATATGCTGAGTTGGGGTGTGCCGCCAGTTCAGCTCTTGCCAGGGCCTATGCGGGAGGCTCCCAGCCCAGTTCCTGCCCTGCGTAGCCCTGTGCCCACCACCTGTGGAGTGAAAGTATATGGAAAACTAATGCTGTCAACTATGGAGACTGTTCTGGGCCCTCCCTCCTCTCTCTGTCTCTTTCTGTCTGTCTGTCTCTCTGTCAAACACAATACAAAAATAAATCTTAAAAAAACAACAACCCTGGTTCTGTCACCATTTCTACCTGTGACCATTATTATCAAATTATTTAACTTTTTGTGGGCCTGAGTTCTCTCTTCTATAAAATTGGGACAGTAATAATTAATTATAGGGTTGTTACAATGATTAAATAAGATCAAATAAGAAGTGCTTGACAAAAAATAAGGGCTAAATTTTAGCTAATTAATTCAGTGTTCTTTTAGTTTTTACCTATTTACACAGATTTTTCAGTTTGTAAGAGAAATCAGACACTGTACATGCCCAGATAACTAAAAAAATTAAAAAATTATAAAAACTGTAAGAAGTGTACATATTAGGTGCTATGCTTAGTTCTCATGCATACATTGTAAGTATATATCCGACAAGTGAATTTATAGATATATATAACATAATATTAATGAAAATGCAAATACTAGGTTGACTTGGATCACTGGGTAGCTAATTTATTTGATCTCTTACTTTAATTTGCAGTGCTTATCTGATCTATTTATCTCACTTCATCTTCAAAAACTTCTGAAAGATAGATCTCATATTTATTACATTCATTAATTACTAAGATTGCTAGAATATATTAAGTGAAATATTGCAATAATAGAATTAACTTGCTGATGAACTGGATGTATGAACCAACAGAAAAATTGTATTTAAATGATTCCAACTTCATACATAGAAAACCAAGAAAATAAAGTGCCATTAATTATGATGGGAAACACAGGAAAAATGGGAAGATTTTTGGTGGGATTGTTGTGCATCTATCTAGTTTTCTATACACAGAGTTTGAGCTTCCAAAGGGACAACCATGTAGACACAGCCTTCAGATCTGTAGAAATTGAATGGGTTCTAGCTCTAGCAAGTGTTTACTGAGAAAACACACACATACATGCAGATCACACAGTCATATGAACTGCAAGTACAAATGTAAATGTATAGGGTATCCAAAAACAAAAATAGAATAGCTTTCTGGGAAGCAGAAATTTAAAGAAGAAACTTAAGGCCAGAGCAGTAGTTTCAGCATTGATGTTGCAATGGCTTGGAGAAAATATCCAACTAGATTTAGGCCTTGAGACTTAGCGATTGATTTTACTGCTAACATGGGACAAGAGCTAAAATTTTATATCTAAACTAGTTTTTGTAGGTAGGAGAAGGGGCAGAGCTGGAGCTGAGGTCTCTGAATAAACTCCTGACACTATACAGATTGTTACCTGCAAACGGTGGGAGAAGAGAAACAATGCCTACTGACTAAGAGGATTTCTGTAGAAGGCTTTCTTACCCTGAGGCTCTGAGTGAGAGAAATGATTACTTGAGAAATTGTGTTATGTGTAGTTGTGGGGTATTCATGTATTTACCCCCAAATACACACATATATGAATATGTGGGGCTCACACACATGCGCGCGCGTGTGTGTGCATACACACACACACACACACATTGGTAAGAGGGAAATAATCTATCTAAAATTTGCAAATCTCATAATGGTTGATCTACGGTATGAGAGATTCTACATATACAAAATAGCAGGATTAATACCTGCTATTAATACCTGCTAGTTCAAGAGATGTTAAGCTGGATTTGGCATTATTTTTATGGAGGTGATACCTGGCTAAGAACTTGCATTATCCAGAGAGAGAATATAGATAGAGGAAAGGAAAGTTAAAAGTTGGGTATAGAACACTTCAGAAAATGTAATATTTAGATAATGGAGGATGAAGTTTGGCTCCCACATGGAACAGACAGAGTGCTGAGACATAAGCCATCAGACTACAGTTTAATGGGGAAAAAAAGGTAAAGGTAGTTGATGGAAACTTCAGCTTGGAAAAAAGGAAGAAAAGGGAAATATGATAATCATTCTCAAAATATTTGATAGTCTTTCAAGTGAAAAGGGTATTAGATGTATTGTAAATAGCTCTGAAGTGATAAATGAGAACAAATGGTTGCAAATTTAGAGACATTAATTTTGACTCAATAATAGAACAAGATCTGTGCGATCATTATTATTTTTTAAATGGAGTAGGCTGCCTCGCTAATAGAGAGTTCCTCCACATTACAGGTATGCAAGGAATCAGAAACATTTAGAGGAGATTTTTGCATGATATCAGAGTTTGGACTAGACTACTGCTATATTCTTTCAATTTCTCTGACTCTATGAGTTAATAAATACTGATAATCATGCTGTCATGTTAGTTTGTGTGCTATATTCCAAGCTTATCTTAGCAAATACGGTATATGATGTATTGTAGACTCTGAAGGAGTAACATTGTAGTACTTTAGATAGTAAGCTTACCTCAAAAGTAGTTTGAACATTGGAGAAGACAGTTGACACACTTTCCTCCTCTGCGTCTTTCTGGGGAATAAAACAAAACAGCATAAGGTCCCCTCCCAGCTTTCATTTATCTGTGATGGAAACAAAAGTACTGTATGTTTAAATAGTCATGTAATGACTTACCATTTTTCAGGTTTTATAGAAATCTTAAGGAATTTCTATTTCTATTTACATATTGAAAATAATCAAATTCAATGACTGAGATTAGAGACAAATTGAAAATTTGGAATTATTTTCTTTCCACGTTATGTAGTTAGTGCTATGAGAAATTGCTTTTCCATAAAGACTGAAAATAATATTTGGAATTCTATGTCAGCCTATGGTATAGAACTCGAGTCACACTGGAACAGTGAGAAAAGCAGGTATTATAGAAAATAATTATTCTTCCCAACCCCATTAGAAATTTGAGGTTACAAGGTAACCAAGTATACTGAATTCCAATGAGTGATAGACCACTTCAAGGACAGATGGAGTACACAAAGCCTTTGACCTTGGGCAGAGCACAGGAGGAAAAGGTGCTTACTATAAAAGAAGGTAAGAATAAATGAGCTAAACTTTAAACAAATTCTTACAAGCCAGGTGTAAGCTGGTGTGCCAATTTTGGAATATTTGGGAATTCAAGATGTAGGAGGTGCTTACAACGTTTGGCAAGCTTTTCCATGGACATCTACTCATTGTTCAGGGAAAATTTTGAAGGGAGTGCAGGATAATGAAGATCCGTTTAGTGGTGCAGGTACGTAGGAGATGATCAGCTATTTCTGTGGGACAGGCATGAAGGCCTGACCCTTCTGTGGGGCCTTCTCTCACAGGAAGTAAATGACCCCGCCCCGCGCCCCCCCCCCCCCCCCCCCCCCCAATGATGCGGGCTAAGTAGAAGCGAAAACCTTTTGCTCCCAGGGAAGTGGCTGGCAGGAGACCCTGCCTTGAGTTCGGGATCCTACACAGATACCAATCAGAGGTCAGGCACTGCTGAGAGAGGGGGCAGCGAACTGCAGATAAGAGGCACAGATGGAGGGGCAAAAATTCTCATAATGTTCTAGTCTTGAGGCTTAAGAACTCAATCTGCCAAGGGCTGTGGTTGATCATTACAATACAGGACTGCCTTTACCTTACTACAAAAAATAAAATAAAATGTATCTGCCTTTGAATAATAAACAAGAGCAGAGAACTACTGGGTGAGGGACAAAAGTATTGAGAGGGATGTAGGCATAGGGAAGCAGGGACTGTTGAAAGCTGAGAATAAAGCAAAACACTAAAAAGAAGCAAAGAAACTGATACCAAAGGCCCTGCTATAAATACAGGTAATAATAATTAACCACGGGAGCAATTTGAAGCCTAAAGTGTCCAGATAATAATGAGAGCAAAAAGAAAGCACAAATAATGCTCAAATGTTGTCTAGATGATACCAACCTGCAGACTAAGAGCATAACAAAGGAAAAGCATTGCCTATTTTCAGGTATGCATACAGTTTACCTCAACTATACTATTATTCCCCAAGAGATGTTGAACTTTCAATCAAAAATTAGGATTCATACAAAAAAAGCAAGAGGAATCAATCTATGGTCAGTAGATGAAACAATTAACAAAACTATATAAATGCCCCAGACACCAGAACAATCAGACCGGGAGTTTAAAATAACTATAATTAGCACATTATAGGATCTAGTGGAAAATGTGGACAACATGCATGAACAGATGTGCCATTTCCATGAAAGAACAGAAAACAGCATCTGAGAATTGTCAAAGTCATATATGCAACTGAAGTTCTGGAAAGCTACGAATGGGGCAGAGAGATATTTAAAGAGATAAAGCCACCATGTCAAATATTGTGGGATGTCATTAAAATTTAGAGGGACATTTATGGATTAAAATTTGAGTAGTTCTATGTCAATTCAAAAAATTAATTTTATAATTAAAACCCTTTCCACAAGAAAAATTCCAAACAAATGATTTCACTGAGGAATTTTATCAAACTTTTAAGAAAAAAATAAAAACAAATGTAATAAAATTTTTTCAAAATACTGAGTGAGAAAGAACACTTATTTTATAAGGCCAGCATTACCCCAATATCAAAATAAAACCACAACATTACAAGAAAATAAAAAATAGACTATGTCCCTCATAAATATAGATTCAAATATGCTTAACAAAATAATTAGCTAATTAAAGCTAGAAATGCACAGAAATGTTCTAAATCTTCACAAAGTATAGTTTATTTTACTAATGTAAAGATATTTTTAAAATTAGAAAGGAACAGAGAAAAACCAAATGCCCACCTGTATAGATATAGAAAAACACTTGACAAAATCCATCACCCATTCCATGCTATAAACTCTTAGCAAAGTAGGTATAGAAGGAAACTTCTTCAGCCCAGTAAAGGACAACTAACTTCATACCATAGCTACATAACCTCAAATAGCTTCCTATTCAACTGTGAAGGGCTATAAGTCTCTTACTAAGATTAATACCATGGCAAGGATCCTGTTCTTACCACTTCTATTATAGCAAAATTTTACTGGGGATCATGACAAAAGAAATTTATATTGAAAGAAACTAAATCTTTGGTTGCATGATGCTAGGAGGGGGGTGGGGATTTACTTTAAAGCAGCACTTGCGCACTATTTGGTGTAATAAAAATACTTTATATTTTGAGTTCTGTGGTGGTTATTTAGATATGTTTTTAAAACTAGTCAAATTATACAGTTAACTGGGTAAATTTTATTTTATATAAATTAAAGTTGATATAATAATAAATAAGATATTATATGAAAGTAAAAAGACAATCCACCAACTAGCAGAAGATTCTTATGATATATGCAACCAAAGGAAAAGTAAATATATAAATAATTGCCAAAAATCTATTTGCAAAAGATAAAGAAATGTAGAACAATAATTAAAAGGTTAGAATACAGAAAACCTTTGTGCTATGTTCAATAAATCTCCAATAAAATGCACCTAAGCTATGAAAAAGAAAGTATGAACATGCAAAGTATACAAAAACCTTTAAAAAGAGTAAAGAATCATGAACATATTAGTAGGAAAATAAAAATTAAACCTAAAGTAAGATATCATTGCAAATACCTCATGTAGGCATTAAAAAGTTAGACTCAATTCATTAGGTTCAATTCATTGGTAAGAAAATTGAGCAATGAGAGCTTTCATGTATTGTGAAATGTGTATAACTCTATTAGAAAAATAATACTTTTGCTATTGCATGGTATTTCCTAATAACTTGTAGGTCTATGTCCCTAGTAATATACCTTAGTAAAATCTTGATATTAGCTCAAATGTATATAAACAATAGGATAGATAAGTTGAAGCTCATTCATCTAATTGAGTACCTTAAAGCAACAAAAATAAACAAATCAGAACTACATGGAGTAGCAAGGTAGATAAAGCTTAAAAACATTATTAAATATAAGATATATAGTTCAAAAAGTACATTTAGGTACACATTAAAAAGAAACCTAAATCTTATATTGCTTAAGGATGTGCACTTTGGTTGTGAACTGGTACAGAAAAGCTACAAAATACTTTTCATCAAAGGATACATACATAAAGAAAAAAAGATATGAAGTGTCGCAAAGGCAGATCCTATGATATTGGCAGTATTTTGTTTCTAAATTAATGTTTAATGAAAGTAACACTTGAATTTAGTTTTGGTCTTAGGGAGATAAGTATTATTCTACCTTCCTGTAAGTCAGTTGAACTTGAATAATATAGATGCCATATTCTTCTAGTTATCTAATTGGCACTGTCTCTGAGTCATGGGCTAGATTGAAAGAGTTTGTAAGTTTTTAACTCTTTCAAACCAGGTAGATGTTTTTTGAAGCCAGACCACATTTTCAAGTATAAATAGATTTTTCTCCATCCAAATCTCTCTAGTTTACAATTAGTTCACCCATTACTAGAGTCTAAGTTTGCCATCAGTGATAGGGATTGCAAATTCTTTCTAAATATCCTACCTAGCGTTTTAATGAAGATTTTGGAGATAATACATTAGAGGCTACTAAGAAGAAGAAACTTTGCATCAGAAGTTGATTCTTTTTCCTAAATTGAAATCTGGTGTTACACTGCTTTATTCTGTATAATTTCCTCTCTATGGTATGTGAATATACTGTCTCTCCAATAGAACATCAGGAACTTTATAGCATGGTTCTGGTTTCCACTGCTCTTGATTCTAGTGAGTAAATAGTTTAATAACTGGCATTAGGAAGACATTAAGTAATACTTTAGGGGAGAATTTTTTTAAAGATGTCTAGTCTGAAATAAGTCAAATCTAAAATATATTAAACAACCATTGTGAAGAAATAAAATACTGGAAATAAAAATTATCTACGTTTATAGGCAATAATATTTATGTTTTATTTATTCAGCCTGTGCGTTTTTTCATTTTTCAAATCATGTAATAATCCAAGTTTGGGAAATATACATACACATCATTTTTAAATTGATGCTGTTTTTGACATTGTTGAAATATTGCTTAGTGCATTTGTCAAATAAATAGAAAGTGAAAAATTGTGAATTGATAATATTACAATCTGTACTCCTCAGATATTTTCGAATGATGCTTCATAGAAAGAATCTCATTTAAAAAAGCTTATTGTTTTGGATGGAGTTCATCTGGAAAACTACAGACAATGTGGCCTATTTACAAAATAATTCAGATGTGGGTGATGATAAGTATTTGCCAGTGATAATGTAAAAACAGTACTTAGATATTTTGCCAATGTTTAAATCATGTTGGAAAAACTTACAATGATCTATGGTTTCTTTCAAAGTGGAAATATTGGAGGCATCATATGTGAGTAATATCAAACCCTGTATTTGGAAAATAAGAACTGTTGTCAAAGATCAACATTGTGTGTGTGTGTGTGTGCGTTTGTGCATGCTTGTGTGTGTGCATGTGTGCACATGTGTGTAAAAATGTGTCTATGACATATGAACAGTGAGAAATTAAGATAATTAAAATCCATTTATAAGCAGTTTACTGTATAACCTCAAAAGTATATTTTCATATAGTCAAGATGCATAAATGATCTAGAAATGAAGTCTTAATCTGCCCTAGGTACCTGGTAAATTTCAAATTCTACACTAGAAAGAATTTTTATCAGAAGTGTGAAGAATCAAGCTGAAGTACTAATTATGACACTTTTATGAAACTGAAAACAATCTGTAAATTATTTGCACATTCTACATTTTAAATTTGCAGATTCAGGCTAGGCTGAAGGAAATAAAATGGAATTTAGAGTGAGAGGATTATGCTTTGGGAAGGAATATTTGTCCTGTATTTGTCATCAGCATGTATTTAAATGTTCATGAGGAATTCACATATGAGTTTGATATCTACATCAAGAAGTATAAATTTTATTTTCAGAGTTCTTTACTGTTTATTAATACTAGAAATACTTAAGATGCTTCCTTTTATTTATATAAGGAGTCAAATTATTTAATGAAAAAAAATAGTCCTCACTTGTTATAAAAACATACTTTTACCTATATAATTATTGGTAATTATATGATGTTTTATCTGTGGAAGACTAACTCTTTCCTAGAAAAACAAGCAATAAGAAATGACATGCTCAATGGTGACCACACTTGGATACCCAGTTTGTGACCAAGTTTCAGCAGTCTTGAACTAATCCATCATTTTCTCCTGCCAACCTAACTTCTCCTGTCTTCAGTATTTTATTGAATGAATGTCTCCAATTCAGTCAGTCAACAGCCAGGAATCTGGAGGTATCTTGTTCCTTTGTTACTCATCGACTTACACCAAATCATGTAACTTGCACATTTTCACTTGTTATGAATCTGTCCCCTCCTATCCATCCCTATAGTAAAACTTTTGTCATTGCCCTCATCTCTTTGGGCTAATGAAATGTTCCTCTAATCACCCATCTGTCATGCTACTGTCCTGCATAATGGCTCTATGTCATCAGCTGACAATTAGGAAAATCACTAAATTGTTAATAAAGTAGCCTTACAAGCCTTCATATCTTGGCCCTCATTTGCCGCTTTCATCTGTTCTCTTTCCATGTTCTCATCTTGAACCCTAATGATAGCCATTCCAAAATATCATACAGTTTCCTAATCATACCAGGCTGTTTTCTAACTGATGTTGTTCTTTACTGAAAGTTACCCATATTCCTTACCTTCCTTTACCATCCCTTGTCTCTGACTGGTACACTCATTTTTCAACATTCAGATCAAATAAGTAAAATTGATAAACCACTTTATGTGTCCTGCATACACATATATCTTTGACAGGACCTATGACACTCTATTACACACATCTATTAACTGGCCTGTTTTGCCATGGTAGAACAAAAGCCACTCAAGTGTAAACTCTCTGCTTTACTCATCTTTGTTTCTTAAGAAACTTTTAAACTTTTACAAAAAGAGTAGTTGCTTAATAAATGCTTATTGAATGGATAGTTGAAGTAACAAAAGTGAATACCTGGGCTTTCAGTAGGTATTTCAGGTGGGAATCATATTTTTTGATTACTGTTGAGAGGCACTGTCTGGAAAGAAAAAAAAAAGACTTTGTGTAAAATTAAGTGGGAAAACATACTACTAACTTTAGCACATTGATCACAACTTCTGCTCTGTCCATGATTCTATAGCAAACACAATTTTTAAAGAATTACGGTTGACTTAATTTTGAAAACTATTTCAGATGGATGCCATATGTAAACTTTGTATCACTTGATAGGCTACAAACATATTTGAAAACTTTAGTACTCCAAAGAAATCCTTGACAAATTAAACAATCCTCTTAAAAACCTATTCAGTACGCTAAACTACTCTTAATTCAATGTGTAAGTTGCAAAGGGATTTATATAAACATGACAACTACTAACATCAACAAATGTTAAAAATTAAAAACAAACATTAAATATGTAAACTCTTGTAAAGAATTGCTTTTAGAATTAATGACAGGGGAAATGGGATGGCTCAGTGGGTTAAATGCTCGCCTTGCAGCCTTGGGGTTCGAGGATCAAGTCCTAGCCCCAGCTTGTTCAAACCCATATGCTGAACTGGGGTGTGCTTCCTGTCTGAGAGGCGCCTGGTTTGGTCTCCAGCTTGTGGTGGAGTGCCTCCCATGTGGGAGGCTCCTGGCCTGGTTGCTGCCCTTGGCCGCCCCACCCACCTGCATGGAACAAAACCATATTGAAAACTGATGACGTACAATTATGTAGACTGCCCTGGGCCCTCCCTCTTCTCCCTGTCTCTCTCTTTGTCAAAAACAATAAAGTAAATCTTAAAGAAAAAAAAAAGAATTAATGACATACAGTGATAAATACCTTGGAATCAAAACGCCTCAAAACTCGAACAACTTGGAATTCGAACAAAAAATCAAGCAAATTTTGCCTTGGAATCTGAACATTGCTTTGGAATCTGAACGCCAATACGTTGTTCATGTGGGATGTATTGATTGTATGGCCTGTAGCTTTCTTTGAATGCCCACTCATCTTGGAACTTGAACATTTTGGAACTTGAACAGAGTTCTGGGATAGATTAAGTTCAAATTCCAAGGCATCATTGTATTTATAAATGGAGTTGTCTTTGACACCAATCCTGTTTATCTTTCCTAAGCTTCTCTTATTGCTCCAGCTTTACCTATGCTTTGGTGGAATATATGTGAGTTGAGCAGAGATCCTTTTGGCTTCACTGTTCAAAATTATTTTCCCAAACATTATTGACTTTTTTTCTTGTTTGTCCTCAAAACTCCCAAATCGTATTGAATAATGAGTCAAACAACACAAAAATACATTATTAAAAATACATCAGTGTATTTTATAGTAGCTGCTGTCTCAGCCTTCAATAAGTCATCATTTTAGCTGGATTCCATCATACAACTCAAAGACAAAATGGCATAGAATATGTAAAGATTGGTGGAAGTTTAGGAAAACAATAGTGAAAGATTTAGACTATTGGAAGAAGAGTTTTTATATGAAAGCTGACCCTAAAACTTAAAAGGTCACCAAGAACACATTTGCTTCAGTGCCTTGTTATTAGGTATTATAGCTATTTTATAGAAAAACTTATAAGAACTAATGAAGATATGTGATTTACCTAACTTTTTTATTGTTTTTTTTAATTGTTTATTGTTTTTGACAGAGAGAGAGAGAGAGAGAGAGAGAGAGAGAGAGAGAGATACAGAGACAGAGAGAGAACTGAACTGGGGGAACTCCCCAGTTCAGCAATGGGTCTGCACGGGCCGGGGCTGGGATTCAATCCCTGGTCCCCGGGGCTGCAAAGTGAGCGCTCAACCCACTGAGCCATCCTGGCTTCCCCTACCTAACTTTTTTTTTTTTTATTTCACTTATTCAGGGGACATTGATTAGTAAAATTATATAGGTTTTAAGTGTACATCATCTACATATTGCACTGTGTGTTCACCACCCAGAGTCAATTGTCCTTCCATTATCATGTATTTGACCCCCTTTTCCCTCTTCTACTTCTAAAAGGTAGCCAAGTCAGCGAGGTGGGAGACTGAAATCAGAGCTCCTGTCATCTAGTGCTTGTTCTTTTAATGATACCATAAAGTGTTCTGAGGAGGGCAGGCAGAGCAGCAGTGTATTTCAGAAAGCCAAGTTCTGGTGGCCACTGAGATGGCAAAGTAAGAGATCCCAACCTTCATCTCCCCACAAAGATCAACAATTACACACCTATCTATGAACAAAAAGAGCTCTGGGAGAGCTCAGGAATCCACTTAAGACATTTTAACAACACAGTGGAACAAAACTCCTGAGAATAATCACACAAAAGGGGAAGGGAGAACAGCTTCATTTTGCCTGGATCACCTCATCCTCTGGGCTAGCACTACTCTGTGCCAAGAGAGAAATGCCCAGCGAGAAAGAGTTTCCCTTGTTGAGTAAAAGAGAATGGGTTGAGCATCCAGCTTCCCTAGCCCTTGGAAGACTGCCCAAAGGACCTGCAGCAGTTTCACCCCACCAGAGACTGGAACAATGAAGACAGCAGGGGCTCCGTGTATCAGCCATGCAGCAGGAGTTACTATGGTTTCCAGTGACCTGCTTTGCAGAGAACCTAAGTGCTTTCAACAATGAAGAAACCAATAGCCAGCCCAGCCTCCACATAACTCCTACATATTTCACTGTTTCTTTTTCTCATGCAGGTATTTGTGATCCCAAATAGCAGCTGTCTCAGTCCCTCCCCACTTCCTTCAAAGCTTTCATTGGAGCCTGAGATCCACACCTGCAGCTATGCTAGGCCTCTGTGACCATGCAAGTGCACGATGCAAGCCTAGCCTCACAGTTGACCCTCATCACTAGCTTCTCCAGTTATACACGTGCATGCCACTAGCCTGATGGCTGTCCCTGGCCTCCACTGCCCTGTACACATTCATGGTGGGACCTGGCTGCTACAATGTGCACACTGGCACCCAAGCCCTCCACAGACATAGGCAGGCACAGATTTGGCCCTATCTCCTGTTATTGGCATTTGCCATTGGATCACCTGCAGCTAGTTCTCAATCTGTGTATTTTCATGCCATTGGTGAACTGGCATCATTGGACTCCATAGCCATTCACATGCTTATGAGGAGACACTGCAGCCACAGGAACTCACCACAACAGCTAGGGCCCCCACGACTTTTTGTAGGCCTGGCTCTGCTTCTTGTAACTGCCCTGTGCTGTTGGTCTTGTTTACAACTCGCCCCTCCAGCTGTGGACCAGCACCCTGCCAGTCTGACTCTATAAGAACTTCCACTGGTATCTGCATGATCAAGGAGAAACCCTGCAGCCACAAGGGTGCATGTGGACAACCAGGGCATCTGAAACTGCCAGT
>PVKE010026569.1:0-22206 GCA_004027555.1 Craseonycteris thonglongyai
CTGTAGGTGTAAGGTTAGATTGCTTATTTGAGATTTTTCTTTTTTCTGGAGGCTGGTCTGTATCATACTATTAATTTCATTTTTAGAATTGCTTTTACTGTGTGTTACATAGATTTTTGTATTGTATTTTTCTTTGTCTCAAGATATTTTTAGATTTCTTCCTTGAACTTATTATTAACCCATCAATTGTTTAGTAGCGTGTTGTTTAGCCTTCACATGTTTGTTTTTTCTAGTGTTCTTGTAAATCATTTCTCAGTTCATAGTATTGTTACTGGAGAAGATACCTGATATGATTTCCGTTTTCTTAAATTTACTGAGATTTGTTTTGTGGCCCAAGATGTTTTCTATCTTGAAAATGTTTTGTGTGCAGTTAAAAAGAATGTGTATTCTGCTGGTTTTGGGTGAAATGTTCTGTTAAGTCCATCTGCCTAAATGTATCATTAAAGCCACTCTTTCCTTATTGATTTTCTGTCTGGATGATCTAGCCATTGTTAATGGGGTGTTAAAATCTTCTACTATTGTATTACTGTCAATCTCTCCTTTTGTGTCAATATTTGCTTTATGTATTTAAGTGCTCCTACATTGGGCATGTAGCTGTTTACAAGAGTTATATCCTCCTGTTGCATTTGTTCCTGTATCATTGTTTAATAGCCTTTTTTTATCTCTTGTTACAGCATTTATTTAAAAGTACAGGTATTTGGCCTGATAAAAGTTTGGCTCTTTTAGCTGTTGTTTGTTTCTATTTGATGAAATATCTTTTTCCATCCCTTCGCTTTTAGTTTGTGTGTGTCTGCATGTGAAGTGAGTGTTTTGTAGGCAACAGATGTACATGTCTTATTTTAAACCATTCAACCACCTTATCTATGTCTTTTGATTGAAGCATTTAATCCATTTACATTTAAAGTAATTATGGGTAGTTTTGTAATTATATTGTCACTTTATTGTTTTCTTTGTTTTGTAGTTCTCTGTTCCTTCTTTTGGCTCACGTACACATAGATGACTTTCTCTAGTGGTTTGTTTGGATTTGTTTCTTTTTATTTCTTTTTTGTATATCCATTAATAGGTTTCTGGTTTTTGGTTACTATGTTTATGGCAGTCTATTTTAAGTTAATGGTTAGGTTCAAATACATTCTAAATGCACTACATTTTCTTACTCATCCCTGTGTTCATGTTTTTGTTGTCATATTTTACATCTTTTATGTGTGTGTATCCCTTAATTTATTGTTGTATTTACACATGATGATACTACTTTTGCTTTTTAACCTTCCAAGAAGCTTTACAATTGGTTGATCCACTGCTTTCACTAAATGCCTCTATCGGTGAGATTTTTTCCTTTCTTACATTTCCTTATTTTTAGTTTTGACTTTTTCTTCTTAATGAAGTCCCTTTAACATTTCTTGTAATGCTGGTTTAGTGGTGGTAAACTATTAGCTTTTGCTTGTCTCAGAAACTATACATACTCTCCTTCAATTCTGAATGATAATCTTGCCCGGTAGAGTAGTATTGGTTGTAGGTTTTGTACTTTCATCACTTTGATTACAATGGGCCACTCCCTTTTGGTCTGAAGAGTTTTTGTTGATAAATCTGTTTATTTTTCTATGGGAGTTCCCTAATTAGTAACTAATTGCTTTTCTCTTGCTCCTTTTATGATTTTCTGCCTTTTGTCTTGGTGTGGATTTCTTTGGGTTCACCTTGTTTGGGACTCTGCTTCCTAGACTTGTTTCACTATTTCCTTCAACAGGTTAGAGAAGTTTTTAGTCATTATTTTTTGAGATAGCTTTTCTTTTTTTTCCTGTCTCTCTTCCCCTTCTCTGATCCCTAGGATGCAAATGTTGGTACATTTGATGCTGTCCCAGAAGTTCCTTAAACTGTGCTCTTTTTTTTGAATACTTTTTTCTTTTTCCTATTCCCATTGAGAGATATCTACAACCTTGTCTTCTAGATCGCTGATTTGTTCTTCTGTTTCATTTAATCTACTCTTGAGCCCCTCTGGTGTATTTTTTTTTTCACTTCAGCTATTATGTTCTTATGTCCTGATAGTTAGTTCTTTTATACCTTGTTTGTCTCTGTTAGAGTGCTCACTGAATTCATCTGCTCTTAAGTTTGTTGAGCATCTTTTTTAATTTTTTAAAAATTTTAAAAAGATTTATTGTTTCTGACAGAGACGAGAGAGAAAGAGGAGGGCCCAGAGCAGTCTTCATAGTTGTACATCGTTCATTTTTGACATGGTTTCATACCACACAGATGGGCGTGGGGCTGTGCAGGGTAGGAGCTGAACCAGGTGTCTCCTGCATGGGAAGCTCACCCCTGCAGGAACCAAACTGGATGCCTCCCACATGGGAAGTACACCCCAGTTTAGCATATGGGTCTGCATGGGCTAGGGCAGGGACTGGATCCTTGGACCCCAGGGCTGCAAGGTGAGCACTCAACCCGCTGAGCCATCCCAGCATCCCCCTGTTGAGCATCTTTATAACCATCATTTGAACACTTATCTCCATTTCTTACAGTTTTTTTCCCTACAGTTTTGCCATGTTATTTTATTTGGACTATTTCTCCTCATTTTTGCTGAATCTCTGTTTATTTCTATATATTAGGTAGATGTACTATGCCTTCTGGTCTTGTAAGAGTGGTCTTATATAGTAGGTGTCCTGTGGGGCTCAGGGTTACAGTCTCCCCTGTTCACCAGAGCTGGTGCTCAGGGGAACGTCCCCATGTGGGTTGAATGTGCTCCCCTATTGTAGTTGGGCTGAGATTGCTGCAGGCACATCGTTGGATGGGGTTGACCTTTACGTAAGCTGGCTGTGAGGATGGGCCCTGACTACAGTGGACAAACTGTTGTGTGGGGATTGGTGGGCGCTGAAGTTGTTTTAGTGGGGGTCTGGTTCAGGCTGGGTATGTTGGGTCTGGAACCTCTTAGGGAGAGGGTAGTGATGTGACCTGAGGCCAGCAGCAGCTGTGGTGGGCTTGGGAGGGGCTGTGGTGCAGGCTGAGTCCAGCTGTTGTGCCTGCCTTGGGGCCGTTTGCTAAGAGTGATGAGGGAGCTGTGCTGGCCACCGTCACCACTTGTACTGATCGTGAAGGCACTTAGAGTCTATGATACAAACCAAGGCCAGCTGTCATATCTGCTGGACTTGCAGCCCCTTGGTAGGAGCTACATTTCGAGCCTAAGTCAGTCGCTGCCTGTGCCAGGCTTGGTGCCATTTGGTAGGAGTTACAATGCAAGTGGAAGTTGCTCACTGCTTATGCTGGCAGTGAGAGTGTTTGGGTGTGCCTGAGGCTGGTTGCTGCTTGTGTGGAGTGTCTGGAGCTGCTTGAAGAGGCTGGATCAGGCACTTGGGTTGGGTGGGGTGGGTTTCAGGGAAACACCAGGGCAGGGTGATGGCAGTTAACCAAGTTAGTGGAAAGTTAACAGATAAATTATGCTTACCTGTGCTGGGCCAGCTAGGTGAGAGGAGAAATCAACGGAGGAACAAGGGAATCCTCTAGCATTTCTGTCCCCTGAGAGAGTTCCTAGCAATCCCTGCCCTTCCAACACTTGCCTTGAAGTTAGTCAGTTTAATTCTTCTTGTGATCCAGTTGCTTTTCAAACTGCTGCTTCTGTACTTCTGGAGCTTGGAGCATGTGAGTTTATGTGTGAACTTTTTAGGATCTGATGATTTTCCTAGTTTAGGTGATTAAAATGCTTTATCCTAACATTTTGGTGCCAGATAAGGAACTTTCCCTTGTAGTGTACTAGCCCTACAACAGATTCTAATATTTACTTGTAAAGTTAGAATAGTGGTTCGATAGGTGAAGTGTGGATATCAACTCAATAAAGGCCCAAGGAAGTTTTTAGGGTTCTGGAAATGTTTTATATCTTAATGTGGGTGGTGGCTACACAGGTTTATATATTTATAAAAATGTTATCAAGCTGGACACTTAAAACTTGTGCACTTTTCTAACTTATATTTCAAAAAATATATATACAGTGATAGGTTTTCACATTCTGCATAAAGCCATTTTTCTCTGACCCGTTTCTGTCAGTCATTTCCAGCTTTAACATTATTTTTAGCTCTTTACTCTTTTTATTCCCATTAATGCTGAGTATTTATTCTTACAAGCAGTAACAGATACTGATAATATTAAAATATGTTTTATTAAAACTGTACTCATGACCATTTCATTGTTGTCAATAAATTTATTTTCCTATCAGTGCTTAGAATCTATTACATACTATCAGGGCCTGGCTCTTTTTAATTCATGTTTTACCCACTGTCTGGTGTATTGCATTAATCTACCCCCTCTCCCACTCCAGTCCTCTATAATTGTTTATAAAATTCTAGTCAAAGTATAGACCACAAACTCTTTGTTTCTGGTCCATGATGGGATGAACCTACATCAGAATGTAAATCGAATATATCACTAAGTACACTGGTTTGTTCAATTTCTGGTTTCATTTTTTAAAAGCAAGACTACCTAAACGAGGAAACAGTGCATTGATTTGTAGTTAAGTGCAAACTCCCTGTGTTATTGGAGACCAACACTTTCAGTAAAAGGGTTTATACCTTACTAGTTAATAGTTTAATTCTGTCACACATATAGGAGCTGTCTGGAGAGTATCCAGCCATGTACTATGAAAAATAGAGGCATTTATGGCTGGATTTTTTCTGGACAGCTCTTGTACAGAATATTGATAGGGAGGGGTTAGTACTCCCCAGTGAACATGAAAGGACTTTTGTTATAAAGGACCTTCTAACACAGGCCTGGGCAGACTTTTTCAGGGCAAAGGCTACTTTTTCTCAAGGTGTTGCAGTCTACTAGCTATTCATTCTATTATTTAAGTGGTCACTCCAGAATTGCTTGGTGGTCCATAATGTTCTGCAACCAGTGTCTTTCCCAGCCCCATTCTAACATCTGAATTTCTGTTCCATATTTCTGGGATTCCTTTATGGTTTTTGGTTGGAGACAGAACTTGCTTATTACTACACCTGGTAAATTTGACCAAGCAAATGCCACTAATATGGACAGCAACTCAGTAGCCAGTGAGACAGAAAAGTGGGACCTGGTAGACTATTCTGTCAGGCATAGCAGTAACAGTTGCAGCGGTGTCTTCGCATGACCAGTTCTGCTGTCATACTGGGTATCGTTCCTGGCTGGGTAGCCTTTTAAAAAGTCAGATTCTGCTAAGATTGTTCTCTCCTAGATATCGTTTCATAAATACATTACTTAAATTAGCCATAAGTAGATTTTTGTTGCTCCCAACTAAGAACCTTGATGGGAAAAAGAATACTTAAAAAATTGTACCATTGCTATATTCATAGCTAATTACAAACAAAATTTATTTTCTCTTAAGTAAGTTTACACATATACTTTTAAAATGTTTTAGACTAGACTTACTTTGTTGGACATGCTACAGACAGTAAAGATTCTAAATAATCATTATTTCATTTAAAATTTTCAGTGTGCTTTATGGACCATGTGCTGCTATGTATGCCTCAAGTACTTGAAATGCAAATTTGAAGAGACTTTGCCATCTAAATGCTTGATTGGATTAAACGCCAGATTAGGATGGTTTTACAACAGGTTGGAGTAAACATGCAGTCGGTGAGTGCTCAAAATCCATTTTTAAAATCTAGACATTTAGGTGTTTTAAGAATTTTTTTAGAAAGTGAAATGAATCTATGTATGACCAATATTATGAATGTAATATGTTTAAGCACTGTTTAATTTGCTTTGTTTAAAAGTAAACAAAAGAAGTAATAGAAGTAAATCTTTACTTAGCATCCCAGATAAGGGAATAACTTTCTGGGTTATATTGAAAACTTACCGATATTCATTTGACTGTTAAAAGCAATGCATTTGTTAGTAGAGAGGAAAAGACTTAAGTATATATAGAAATCATTGAGGGGAAGCCGGGGTGGCTCAGTGGGTTAAGCACTCACTTTGCAATGCCAGGGACTGGGGATCGAATTCCGGCCCTGGCCTGTGTGAACCCATGTGCTGAACTCGGAGCTCCCCCAGTTCAGTTCTCTCTCTGTCTCTGTCTCTGTCTCTGTCTCGGTCAAAAATAAATAAAAATAAAATATATTAAAAAAAAAAAGAAATCATTGAATAAAATAAGTTTGACTAACTCATGACAACTGAGTGTTGTAGCTATATTAATACTGAATGACATTTTAGTGTGGTTTATCCCACAACTGTTTAAACTAAAAGGTAAGTCATGTCTCCTAAAATATATTTATTTTTTGTGTATAAGTTGATACTTTTTTTTTAAATTCTCAGACCAAAAATCGGTAGTTATCTTGTACATAGGAGTAACTGTGTATTGATTTCTTAATGTTGGGGTAGAAAAGTAGGAGTTATCTTATACATGGGGGCATCTTCTTATACATGGAAAAATATAGTAACAACTGTAGATATAAAGAAAAATTAGTATAATATGCTTATTCTATGCCAAAGGTGTTCTGATTTTGACATTTTTAAAATTATTTTCGGTGCAAACTTATTAGAGCAATAGTTGTCCCAGGCATATTTTGTGGGATACTTGTTTTTATTTTCAAATGTCATGTTTTACTAATATAATCGATGACATGGAATTAAGTTTTATTCATTAAAGATATGGGCAGGGAACATAATTTGAATATGTGCAAACTTTTTAATGCACTGCTTTTACTTTTCTGTTTTTATTTAAAGATATGGGTAGGCAGGGAACATAATTTGAATATGGGCATACTTTTTAATGTACCACTTTTACTTTTTGCTTTTATTTTGTGTCTTTTAATATCTTCTTAAGAAAACTAGGGAAGCCGGATGGCTCAGCGGGTTGAGTGCTCGCCATCAGTGTATGTAAAGCACCTAGTACAATGACATGTATGGAGTGTAGGTACATTTAGTAATGGTTAGTTTCCTATTGTTTTTGCTCTGTCATCTCCCTCACCCATACCTCATGTCAGGTGAATGTGACTAGAGCTGATTGAGGCCAAAGTACAGGATTTTCTTTCAGGAGCAGTTAACATATTTTGTTTAGCTTGTTCATTTATTTAGCTTTGTTCTTTTTGAGCTGTAAAACGGATGCCTTTTATCAAAGAATGTACCAGGTAAGAGACCATTAAATTCCCAATATTGTAATCACAACTGAGGCCCTTTCTCCTAATAGCAAATGAACAAGATTATTTTTTTCTGAAACATAATCATCAACTTTAATCAGTTAACTGAAAATTTATATAAAACAAGCTTTTGGTCCTTTAGAGTTATATTCATTCTTTGTTTCTAAGATCTGTTTGCTAGTTAACTAAGAATAAAAAGGTGCATACAGTCTACTGAGATTTTTATCTTTGGGCATCTGAAAATTCAAAAAAACTTTAGCTTTACCTTTGAATGATAAACATGTATTGCCTCAGTGGTTTATATAAACAAACTTGATGGCTGTCTGGAAAGTATCCAGCCATGCAATGAGAAAAATACAGGCAGTATGGCTGGATTTTTTTCAAGACAGTCCTCATATTCTATGAGCAGAAATTGCCTTCATCCTACCTGCTTTATCTGCCAAAATAACCCAAGTATAAACTTTATGAGATCAGCATTTGTTTTTGCTGTCAGAACATCTGGTGATTAGCTATTTGCATTTACTGTACTTACCAGTACCATCATAATAGCTGTCACTGATTGGCTTACTATGCCCAGTTCTTTTACATACCCCTACTTTCTAACCCATCATTAAGAAATCAACACATGGGTTAATCCTGTATATACCACGACCCCCAATTTTTGGTCTTAACAGTTTTTTTATTTTTTAAAGATTTATTGTTTTTGACAGAGATAGAGACAGAGAGAAGGGGGAGGGCCCAGAGCAGTCTTCATAGTTGTATGTCATCAGTTTTCCTTACATATAGTTTTACTCCATAGGTGGCATAGGTCTGCACAGGGCAGGAAACAGGCTGGCGGCCACTGGTATGGGAGGCACGCCCCTGTGGGCTGGGGGCCTCCTATATGGGAAGCTCGCCCAGGCGAGAGCTGACTGGAGGCACACCCCAGTTCAGCATATGGGTCTGCATGTGTAGGGACCGGATTCGATCCTAGGGACCCGGGGCTGTAAGACTTGTTCTCAACCCTCTGAGCCATCCCAACATCCCCAGTTTTAGACAACAGTGTTGTCTTATACATGGAAAAATAGAGTAAATTATGTATGTTAACTAGAACACTTTTTTAACAGATAAGGAACCAGAGGTTCAGAGTATCTACTGACTTGACCAAAGTTACCTGACTAATAGATGGCAGAGCTGTAATGTGAACCCAATTCTGATTCTAAAATCCATTCTTCTTTTAGTGTACTTTATTACCTCTTATGATAGAAAGGAAAGAAGACAATATTTATTAAAGAAATACGTGTAAATACTTCAACTCATTTAATGCTCTCAGGCTCTGGAAATATAGATACTGTCCCCATTTTATAGATGAGGAAATGGAAGCATAGACGGATCAATAATTTGGTTATCTTTATACAGGCTATAAATGGTAGAGCCTACTTTTAAAGTCAGGCCTGTATGTTGCTATAGCTTCTGTTTTCACTGCCTTCTATTTGCCTCAACATTTGTTTGAATTTAAAACCATGTAGTCAAATCTTTCCAAACTTTCTCCTCAGTCTATCATTATACTTATGTAGTACTTAAGCAAAAATACTACAGGTACCAATAAAAGGGATACACATTTTAAGAGATATTGTCTATGTATTAAATAAATACTGATGGTAACCACTTTGAGCACCTCTTGTAATTGCAGACATCAATACAAATGTGACTTGTATTCATCTTTTGTTAACGGTATATATTTAGTATTACAATTTTAATAGTTTTTTCTTAAAATGTGTATATTTTTGGTACCCTCTGTATTTTTAAGATAGAGAATGCAAGAATAGTGTGAAGCTACTGTAATTCTGATTAATCTCAGTATTTTATGTTGAAAAAAGTTATAAAGAATATCTAATATGTATTAATAGTAATATATTTTCAGTAATACTTACAAACTGTACCCTTCTCCAATTGTGCATTGGGAATGTGTCTGGGAGTTCAGAGTAAGGAAGAAGAGAACTGAGGAAAGTGTTATCTTCAGTTGGGGATTTTAAGTTCTTAGTGTTTCATCTGCCTGTCTCTACTCACCTCTCCAGCACAAACTTAATATTTTCCTGGCTCCCTTGAAATTAAGAATTCATGTACTGTTAGGTACTAGACTCTTTGAAAATTTGATTAATGGTATGGACACTCTGCCCAGAAAAATGTTTGCTTATAATTTCAGGGATGTGTGCACCCCAATATAAGAACCCTTGACTTTATCTTGAGAAAAATGTATTTATTTAGAATTAAATTATATTCTTTCCTGCTAAAATGGTGCCTTTTAAATAATAGTGGAGATTAAACCATTGTATAACAAATTAATGACTGTATTTTTTCATGTATGAGACAAACCCTACTTTTCTAACCCAACATTAAGAAATCAATACACCAGTTACTCCTGTGAATAAAATGACCCTCAATTTTTGGTCTAACAGTTTTAGACAAAAGCATTGTTTTATACATGGAAAAATATGGTACCACATAAAACTTGAGTGCAGTTATCATAATCAGACAGATGACAGTTCCATATTTCAGCCTCACACTTGAATGCTTCTACAATAGCATTTCACAAGTAATAAAACAAAAACTGCTTTCCTATTGTCATCCTCCTCCTTTCTGTCATCACTTCTAAACACTGTTGCTTAGTGTTATGGACTGTCATTACTAGACACAGACATGCAAGCTGACACGCCACATACTCAGATTTCATTTTTGGTTATCAGTAGCTATTAAAGAAGTTAGTATTTAATTGTTTAATAAGGGAATTGAATTCTTATTAATGCCATCAAATTGTCTAGTAATGACAGCTTTCTTCCTGCCCACTCTCTTACATCTAAAAATGTATTTATCTTTAGAGACTGTCTTTTTCTCCAAACAAGTATACTGACAGACACAGTTTAGCCACCGTTAGGGAAGGAGATGCACTTGGGCCACACAGCCTCCCAGTGTACAGATGGTGACTTTTCGGTACCATCTGTTCATTCTTTCTTCACAGCCATTTATACTTTGTCCCCCTCCATGGGGGCTGAAAAGAAAAAATGAAGACCTAGTTTTAGTTTCTGGGAATTAGCCGTTCTTTCCCCTTACTTTTTTTCTATAATCCAGTAAAGGTTATGGTTCTTCTTCTTTCTAAATATTATAGTCATTAGTTTACATAGATGTTTCATATATCTTGGTGCTAACTGCTATGCAATTCATAAGTAACAGAAGAACATTATGTTAATCTACTATGTACAAGTATACTTGAAAAAAAATCACATAAAGCAATCTGTTCTTTTACTTCCTTTAACTTTGTATAATCCTAAATAGTCTACTTATTCCTCATAAGAAAAGTCTCAGTCTTTGTCCACCTTTTCTTGTATAAAAAGTACCAGGTATTCTTTCCTTTTGATACTAAGCAGATGGGAAAGATAATAGTTGGATAGCCCCGAAGCATGCATAACAAGGAATGCTAAAAGCTGGCGGAAACATTAGTTCTTGACCTTGGCAAATCCTTTCCAAATTTTCCTTTGTGAGCTTTTTGTCCTCTTCATCTCCAGTTGAGATCTTTCAGGAGATTCACCTTAGATCAGGACTGGGCAGGACATCCATCTCAGTCCTCTGGTGGACTGCCAGGCAATTTTGGGGTGATGGCCTGAAAAATAAAATGAATAGCTAGTGGACCTCAACAATTGGAGAAGTAGACTTTACCCTGAAAAAGTCTGCTCAGGTCTGCTTTAGACAATGTAATTGTCACATTGTGATTATAGTGTCCCACTACTACATCATAATAGGTTTGACTTTCAACTAAGTGGAAGACTCAAGAAATGACCGAGTGGTGGAAATTCTGTTGCCCTGTGGATTTATTTTTAAAAGATCGATACCTATTAACATGTATAAGGTAAACAGTTTGTTTAGATGCTGTTTGGTTAGTTACTTGCCCATGTTTTTATTTTTTGTTGGCTTCTTATGCTATCTTGTAAAAGTGTGATGCTTCCCATTTTCCTCTAGTCAGATGTTTCCTCCTCTTAGTCCTCATGTTATTAACACTATTCGTGTACTAATCCTCTGTGTGAATACTTGGTAGACATGATTTGAGTTCCTATACTACAGGTAATTACTTCTAAGCATCAAATTAACTTTGCCTCATATATTCTTTGTTTAATATTCATATTTCTACCCTGATGTCTTTCTACTGATCAGTTTTCCAATTTGTACCATCTTTTTAATTTATATTTCAAAACAAGAGTTATATTTTTGTTGCTTATAGTAGATAGTGTAGGTTATAGTACTTTATAAAACTCACCCAGATAACATTGAAACTGACCATCTCAATAATGAGAAACAGCTGAGGCAGATACTCAGGTATTATATACACTCTCATGATCCTCACTTTAATTCATACTGTTATCTCTAAATTGGATTAGGTTTCTAAAACCTCAAAGTCAGATAGCTTCTATGTTCATTTTATGGTCTAAATGTCTAGTTTGGGTTATGTGTTGGAGCCACCACTGTTTATAATAACATTTATTTTTTTTATCATAATGCTTCTGTTACAGTAATTCCATTCTTTAAGTCAGAATAGAATGGCCATGGGATGACTTTAAAAAGGGGTCAGTGTCCGTTGCTCAGAATGCATTTCAGCTGATTTGGTACTATTTATTTAGTTTCAGGATATAATTGAATGTTAAGGTTTAATGAATTAACTGTAATAGTCATATCTCATTCTTTTCTTTTAAAATTGCTTTTAATAGCATACTACCTCTCTTTACCTCCTCTTCTGTCCAGGCTTTCAAGTATAGCACTCAAAACAGATGGATAGTTTTTCTGTTTAAGGAAAAATCATATACTTGGGGAGAAGTTTCAAGGTACAATTTGTAATGATTTAACATTTTACATGTGTGTTTTTTGTTTGCTTTCTGCTCTGGGGATTTGTTTTTGCTTTAAGCATAACATACTGTCCTATACATATTATGGTTTCATCTGGGGAATTCTGCTCATTAGGGCCACCATTCACCCATTCAGTTCGTGTAAATTAGGAAAAGGTGCCTTTCCCTGGGAGCAAGGCCTCATGGGAAAGTGTAGTGCACCTGGATTTTGTGCCTTCCTGCCCTCCATCAGGTGTTCTTATGTAGCAAATGCATTGCTCTGCATGTTGCAAATTTAGATTCTGAAATTTGTATTGATTTGGATTTGTTTTGAAAACTATGATAGCAAAAGTAGCTCATAGTTTTGAAGAATTTATTTGTATATAAAATTCTAAAACTAAAAGTATAACAATGTATATAATTCCTTTGCAGAATAGTATGAAAACCAAATGAAAATAGTTTTTACTTCAAATATAGTATTATTTTATGATTAGTAATTTTTGTATATTTTTATATAATGCCTACATTAAACTTTATTGCATTAATCATAGCCAGTCATATGTGTCCTTTAATTCTTAATTGAGAAATATTAGATCATTTCCCATAACATTTAAACCAGCAGTGTCCAACCTTTTGGCTTCCCTGGGTCACATTGGAAGAATTGTCTTGGGCCACAGATAAAATATACTAGCACGAACAATAGCTAATGAGCTAAAAAAAAAAAAAATCCAAAAAACAAAAATGGTCACAAAAAAAATATTCATAATGTTTTAAGAATTTGTATTGGGCCTCATTCAATGCCTTCCTGGGCCACTGGTTGGACACAACCTGATTCAGACATCCTCATCCCATAATTAATGTGTCAGCATGTCATGCAGTTAATTGTATAGTGCTTTATATTAACAGTACTATAAGTCTTGTAAATTAAATTTTTGGCTTTCCCTTCTTCCTCAGGTACTTTGGTCTGGAAAGCCATATGGTTCATCTCGAAGCATCGTAAGGAAAATTGGTACTAATTTATCTCTGATCCAGTGTCCAAGAGTTCAGTTTCAGGTACTATATTTCAAAAAGTATTATTTTAATCTTTTCTGCCACTAATGCCACTTTCAATAAAATATTAATAAAAGAGGATGAATTCCACAATAAACTGTCTAATCTTAGTTCCTCTATGAAGTGGTGATTCAGAATCTTTAACACATTTATCTTCCTTAAGAATAGATACTTGAGGAAGCTGGGATGGCTCAGTGGGTTGAGCTCTTGCCTTGCATTCATGGGGGAAGGGGAGGTCCTAGGATCGAGTCCCAGCCCATGTGGACCCATATGCTGAACTGGAGTGTGATTCCCATGTGGGAGGCCCCCAGTTTGGTTCCCACTCTGTGGGGCCACACATCCACCTGTGGAATGAAACTGTCTCTAAACTAGTGATATATGACTGTGCATACTGCTCTGGGCCCTCCCCCTTCTCTCTGTCAAACAAAATAAATCTTAAAAAACAAAAAAAAAATACAATTTGAGAATTCAGAGACACATAATAAGCCAAGCAGTTGTTAATTTCCTGGTGAACTCAAGCGTAGACCTTATATTACTTGAAGTTTCAGGTACCACTGTTATTTTATTGAGTAATTACATCTTCCTCTTTCGACAGCCATCCTATACCCCTAGTTTATTTTTAAAGATTCATATTTACTGTTTTTTTATAAGATTTGTTTTGCCAGAGACAAGAGAGAAGTCTCCATTGTTGAATATCATCAGTCTTCAACATAGTTTTATTTCACCCAGGTGGGCAGGGGACCACACAGGGCAGGAACCAGGCCTGGGGCCTCCCGCATGGGAGGCATACCCCCCTGTGAGCTGGAGACTAAACCGGTGGCCTCCACGTGGGAAGCTCACCCTGGTGAGAACCAAACTGGTGACCTCTCATGTGGGAAGCACACCCCAGTTCAACATATGGGTCCTCACAGGCCAGGAAGGACTTGATCCTTGGACCCCAGGGCTGCGAGGCGAGCACTTAATCTGCTGAGCCATCCTGGCATCCTGCTAGTTAATTCTTAGATGTCTTTGTGCATTTTGTGTAAGTTGCTTTCTCCATCCTTAGTTTAAAACTTAGCATTAATTGTAGGAACTATTGCCTTGGCAACAATAATGTAAAGACAAAGAGGTACTTGTGGTTTTCTGAATGAGGTGATAGTCAAACCCAGAGTTAGGATTACTTTTGAGTGCTCAGGTCTTAGTAAGAGTTTTCTTTTCTAGCACCAAATCAGGAGCAGCTCTAGTCTTTGCTTGGAGGTAAATTATTTTCTTGATTTGGGCTTTTGTTCTTTATTGTTATAGTGTTAGACATGTATCATATCTTTGCTATTGTTTTTCAGTAATATGACAAAACTTTTTCTGTTTAACATTTAAGAATATAAAGTTCAGTGGATATAAATACCAATGTAAAATAATAGATTAGCATGTGGAATGAAGGAGATATCTTTAACTCATAATGCAACAGCTCAAAAGTGTACCTGTGAGCTTACGTGATATATCATTCTCATAAATCACTCTTCCTGGTATACAGAGGTGAAAAATCTGATCCTAAGTAAGTGGTAGAAATTAGTGTTTGTCTGACCAACAAGGTGGTTCATCACTGTGCTTACAATCCCACTTACATATTGGCAAAACTTTTGTGCCTCAGTGTAGAAACTGACAAATTGAAACTTTCCAAGAAGTAATTTTTATCAAACTATAGGCTTTAAAAAAATAAAATAAAAAAATCTGTGGTAGTTAGTTTCTCCGCCACAGATTACTGATTGCTTTATTTGTCAACTTCTTTCAGATAACTATTGTGTTAACTTAGGCTGACTAGTATTTTTTCTGATTACTTGGTTGCATTAAAATTTTCTTTTTATCTGTTTAATCTAATGGCAGGAGACTCGCTTCAACATTTGTATTTATGTGTCTAGAGACTTGTATCAGGATATAGACGTAATCTGCCATTTTCTGGTAGCAACCCAAATCTGCCTTGACAGTAGCGAGCTGGTGAAGTACTGGAGCCAACCAAGTTATTTTCCTTGGAAGGAATGTGTTTCTTGGTGTTATTAGTTACTTAAAAGGCTATGAGCAGAATAAGAATGTACAGAAAATGGATTTGAAAAGAGATGGGTTAACATGATAGGAGTAAGGTAAGAGAAATATTGGTGATTTACTTGAGAATGTAGTAGGAGACAGCAGACATTTGTTTATAGTGAGATTTTTACTTCCAGGCAGTTTTTGTAGCATACTGAGTCTTTTAAAATTCAACGTCAATATTAAAGTGAGTATTTTATCTGCTACTTAGAAATATTAAAAATGTTGAGTCTTCACAAAATATAAAGGTGAAATTTAAAATAATAAAATTCAAAATGCATTTTTTGTGTTTTTCTGGCTCATTTGAGGATTTGATTGATAGGGAATGTATTTGAATTATCTAGGCGTCCAACATGAGTAAATACCACTATAGAAAGTCTGGAACTGGGGAACTACAGTTGGAACCGGGGATACAGTTTCGTAACTTAATAGGTTATTTTGAGATAGACATACTACTCATTTTCCTCCCTCTTATTTCTCTGGTCCCTTTCTTTCTCTCCTTTCCCTTCTCACCCCCCATTCTAGGTGTGTCATGAATAGAAAGCATTAATAGATGCTCAGTTTTTTAAAAAGTGACCACATTACTCAAAAACATTAGTGGCTAAGTCTTGGCTAGAATACTTGAGTGTTACATCCTTCAGTAGTGTTATTTACACAGGTATACCTCTTGGCCTACTGGTGTCACTGTATGTTACCATATTAAGAGACAAATGGTTTTCTGTTTTCATTGCTATGCAAAAATTGAAGGAAGAGGAGGAAAAGTAAACCTGTAAGCAAAAAAGCTAGAGATTATTATTTTCCTGTGCTTTTAAGAATGCATGTTTTGTGTTTGGCTACAAACAAATGGTGGTAAAATAGACCGAGTCTATTTACTATCATACCCATTTTGGCAATAAACCGAGAGCATCCGAGTTCCTTGTACCAGTGTACTTATTTTATGAAAAGTCAAATGAGGACAACATTAACTCTTCTATTTCATTCTAAATATTTCAACTTTTGTGCACACTTTGTTTTTTTCTTTTATTCATTTTATTAAGTGCATTAATTTCTGTGGTATAGTTTTACATTATCAGAATATTTGAAATTAATGTTCCTTTAGGGAAATTCTAAAAATATAATTGAATTTTAGATAATGTAAATTGTATATGTTCAGTTAAACTATTTAAATTAGGAATAATACAGTACTGCTGCTGAATTGTTCTGAATAAATGTTTTTCACATTTCTGAAAGGAATTTCGATACTTATAAATATATAAGCACTAATTTTAATTTTAAAATTTATAATGCCCTTGATATTGAGGCATAAAAAGTCTATTCCCTTCACTGTTTGTTTTTTTTGTTTTCTACTAACAACAGTGATGGTAGGACAGGACCTTGCTGGAACCTTCAGTAAGTTGGCCTTTTCTTTTTCAAATTTCCCATCAGTCATCCATGCATGTCAGTAGTGGTGTCTAAATTACACTTTCTAAATATTTATTGTTATTGTTCTTTGTTGTTGTTGTTTTGACAGAGAGAGACAGAGACAGAGAGAAGGGGGAGGGCCCAGAGCAGTCTCCATAGTTGACAGCATTAGTTTTCCATATAGTTTCACTCCACAGGTAGGCACAGGGCTGCGCAGGGCAGGAACTAGGCCAGGAGGCTCCTGCATAAGCCCTGGCAAGAACTGAACTGGGGACACACCCCAGTTCAGCATATGGATCCAAATGGGCTGAGGCTGAGATTTGACCCTCACGCTCTGGGGCTGCAAAGCAAGCGCTTAACCTGCTGAGCAATCCCAGCTTCCCCTAAATTATACTTTCAAGAATTCTGTATTATCAGTCCTCTTGCCTGCACTGATTTCACCTTACCTATTACTTCATGATTGAATTGTTATTTCCTTTCCAACTTATGTTACTCAGTGCAGTTTACTGAAATGGCTTTTTTTTTTTTTTTTTTAAAAAGATAGGTAGTATTACTTTTTCAGCTTTATTATTTCTTTTGAAGGAGTTTGGTTACCCCAGGGACTTAATTAGGCATCTTTTTTAGTGGCATAAGTCACTGTTAGAAAAGCTATAGATCAGTTCTGGAATTGGTTCTTGATAGTATCAACCTTTTCATTTCATTGAGCACATGTTACAGACATGGCATTATTTCAGTGATTAAATATAATCAATGCTAAGGATGATTGCAGAGTAATATCATGAAATTTTTTCTTAAAGTTTGTGCAAAAAGCAACATTTCATGTTTAATAAATTATTACAGATATAAAAATTTGAAAAATGTTTGATCTTTGTGCTATAAAAATACTCTGAAAAGCTACCATACTGGGTTAACTTCCATACATTTTTGAACATTTTTTTTTTTTTAAGTAGCATTGTGCTTTTACAAACAAAAATAACTGGGAAGAAAACAGCAATTCTTATAAATTTTATGAAAAAGTGAGTCTTGGGGTCAAACTAGAAACTAGTAACTGTATTGGAACAATTTTATTTTCTAAACAACAAATCATGATCAGATTGATCTTTATGAACTAGCTAGCACCCTTAGGAAGGCACCATTCAAGTTTCACTTTTATTTACAAAGCAGCCCATTAATACTGTAACTTTTAGGAGCTTCCTCAAGGCTTGGGGACCTTCCTGTTCAGGATCTGCCCATGACCCACTTACAGTTTCCCTGTTGTTTTCAGTAATGGTTAGGAACAGAATATTGTTAGATTTCTATGTAGCCTCTTGAGATCAGATGTGATGCACAGTTCAGTAAAATTAAGTTGTATAAGGTACCCATTTATTGAATATCTGTTTATTGACTTGGATAAATTTTTGAAAAACGTAAGAGAAGCACAAAAATCTGATTTTTTATTTTTCTTTCATCATATCCCTTGACAGTGTACTTGCTGAAGCTTATACTTTTTTTTTCTTCTGACCAGTTATTCCACCACATGTGAAACATTGGTATTTTGAAAGTCTTTTTATCGTAATTCCATTATTTTTGTGTTTGTTTTTTGCTCAGGTTTAGGTTCTTAAATCTCTACTCTTTTGATACAACTTGTTTTCTCTCATGCCTATACTGCCATTCTCCCCAAAAACGGTAATTTAAGGTATTTTAAATACTTGATGTCTTTACTGTTATTGGTAAAATGTCAGTTTTCTAATGCTACTTTAATTGGTATGTTAGGTAACATACCAGCAGCTGATATGTTTAGTTAACATTTTAGTCATAAAATTAAAGATAAATTAAACTTTTAACTGTATTAGTATTAGGTGTTTGTATGGTATGTTTTACACTTGAGAAAGAAGCGTTATTTAAGTATAGCTTCCAAAAGTTTGATCTGGCAGTGGGTTACAGCACAACCTTTCTGACAAATACATTAATCTCTTTGGCCTTTTAAAAGTTTTTCTTCAGTTAAAAAGTCAGCATTTTCTTACCTATTTAAGCCCCACTGCAACTTCTAGGAAATGTTATATTAATCTGCTAACTTTTTTTTTTTTAAGTCAGTTTCCTTTTTTTTTAAGATTTATTTTATTGTTTTTGACAGAGACAGAGAGAAGGGGGAGGGCCCAGAGCAGTCTCCATAGCTACACGTCATCAACTTTTCACATAGTTTTCATTCCACTGGTGGGCGCAGGTCTGCAACAGGGCAGGAACATGGGAAGCATGCCCTGGGACTGAAGCTGAACCAGGGGCCTCCCACATAGTAGGCTTGCCCTGGTGAGAACTGAACTGGGGGGCACACCCCAGTTAAGCAGATGGGTCCACGTGGGCCATGATTCAGTCGTTGGAACTGGGGCTGGAAGACAAACATTTGACCTGCTGAGCCATCCTGGCATCCCCTGGTAACTTTATTTCTTAATTATTCATTGACCATCTGGCTCTGAGACATTACACTTATAACAGAATTTAAATTTAATTCAATTCAATTATATTTCCTTTTTTTTTTCCTGGTAAATTTTAGATCTTGCATGCTTTTCCTTTGTTGTATTTATTTCAAAATATTCTATCCATCTGTGTATTTTCTAGCTAAAATTAGCTAGAGAATTCAGTTCTGCTGTTTGTATTTTTGGTTCTTTAATATAGTGAATAGTTTTATTTAAAAAATTAAAAGATTTAAGGATTTAAAAAATGTATTTTTAACATTATAACAGCATATGTAAATACCTATTTAAAAATATTCTCAGATTTAGGACAGATTGATCACTTGCTATTCTTGTACCTATACTTTTTAAAAACTAGATCTCTTAAGAAAATAATTGATTTCTTATGCTTAAATTCCAAAAAATATTTTAAAGTATTTTAGGATGACCAGAGTTCTTAAACCATTCTCACTTGACCTGTAAAATAAAAGTTGAATAAATTTAAATTGTAATTCAGAGATTGTCATTTAGTTCCAGGTAATAGTATGATATAAGTAATGGTCCCTTTTATGGGGACCTTTAAAAGAAATATTACGAACTACCCATGTTTGTAACACTAAAGTTAATGGGTTTTTTTCTCTTTTTTTTTTTAAAGATTTATTTTACTGTTTTTGACAGAGACAGAGGGGAGGGCCCATAGCAGTCTCCATAGTTGTATGTCATCAGTTTTCGACATGGTTTTATTCCACATGGGTGGGCAGGGAACCATGCAGGTTGGGAACTGGGCTGGGGGTCCGCTGCATGGGAGGCACACCCCAGTTCAGCATATGGGTCTGCACGGGCCAGGGCTGGGATTCAATCCTCGGTCCCTGGGGCTGCAAAGCGAGAATTTAACCAGCTGATCCATCCTGGCTTCCCCTTGATGTTTTTTCTTTAGGTACCGGTAATTGAAAAGTTTTGTTCTAACATTTTGTTGCTAGATGACAAACTTTACCCATTTGTAACTTGTAGCTTACCAGCCCTACAACAGAATGGAGCCCCAGTCACCCAGGAGAGGATGCAGTGGCATCTTTTGCTGATGTTGGATGGGTAGCCACAGAAGAAGGAGAGTGTTCAACAAGACGCAGGTTAGTCTGGAAGCCCATGAGAGGTGACATATATAATATTTGTTATTTTAAAAGATGATACCTTTGTAGTAGCATTTCTTTTTAATAGGTAAATTTGATCTCTAGTAACTAACCTAGTGTGTTTTTTAAGTAATCTTTTCTGTTCATTTATAAAGACTCAGCTAGTGTGTAAAAAGTTCCTAGAGACATGTAACTGAGTCCCTAAGTCCTTATGAATTATAGAACTGTCTGCCTTTTAGAAGTTTACATTCTAATATGAAAGACCAGGAAGAGCTGTCATAAATATGTTTGGATAAGTACAGTAATTATTATGGTCTTATTGAGACAGAGGAATCAATTTGGGTCATATTAGGAAATTTGTGTAATAATGGAGAATTTTACTAACGCTTCTGAATGAAGGTAAATTGTGTTTAAAGAAAACAATATATAAGCGTTAGAGAGGGACTTCCATTTATTTGAAAGAGCCCGAATAAATAATTACTGTGCCTCATTCTAACATAGTTATTCAGCATATTCTCCTCTTCATTCTTATTTAGGCATCAAAGATATATATGGAGATAAAATAAGATGTAATCTCAGTTTTCCAGGAATACTTGGTGTGCTAGAGGAAATTAAAGAGGAAACCACTAATTGATACTGTAAAGTCTGCTAAGCACTGAAGGCCGCTGTGGGATGAATGAGAGCTTTGACAAGGTTTCTTGGAGGGGAGGGTATGCTATACCTGAGTGTTGAGGGTCAGTCAGTAGGAACCAGTCAAATAGGGGGACTGTATTCCAGGAAAAGTGAACAATGTAATGTGTGTAAAGGTACATTTGGAAGCCACATTCATGTTTAGGAACCTTTAAGAGGCTGAGGGAGGCTAGCAGAGTATCAGAGAAGGGTAAGCTATGAGATGAATATGGAAAGTAGGCAGGTTTAAAGATCATACATGGTAGGCTAAAAAAAATTAATAGGCTTTTTTTTTTTAAAGCAATGTGGAGCCATGGAAGAATTTTAAGTGCCACAGTATTAAATTGGTATTTTTACAAAATTTTTCTGTAAACAGTGTAAAGAATAAAAGGAAGCCAGGTGAGGAAATAGGCCAAATAACAGATGATCAGAGTTTAAACTGAGAAACTGACATAAGACATGGAGAAGAGGAACAAAGTCGTAAGATAGTAAGAGTTTTTTTTTTAAGATATTTTTTTGTTTGTTTTTGACAGAGAGAGAGAGAGAGAGAGATAGATACAGAGATACAGAGATACAGAGAAGGGGGAAGTCCCAGAATAGTCTCCATAGTTGCATGTCATTATTTTTCTACATGGTTTCATTCCACAGGCGGGCATGGGGCTGCGCAGGGCAGGAACCAGGCTTGGGGGCCTCCCACATAGGAAACTCACCCTGGTGAGAACTGACCAGGACCCCGGGGCTGCGACATGAGCGCTCAACCCACTGAGCCATGCCGGCATGCCCTCTACTCTGAGCTTTATTATTTCCTTTCTTTTACTCACTTTGGGCTTTGTTCTTTTTGAGTGCTTCAAGTGCAAGGTTAGGTGGTTTGAGATTTTTCTTGTTTCTTGGCCTATATTGTTATGAAATTCCTATAACTGCTTTGGCTCTTTGGCTGTGTCTTATAAATTTGGGGTCCCTGTGTTTTCATTTTCATTTGTCTCAAGGTATCTTGATTTTCTCCTTAATCTCATTAACTTGTCCATTGTTGAGTGCAAGCTTGTGCAGACTGTGGCCTGTGGGCTGCATGCGATGGCCTTGAATGTGGGCCAACACAAATTTGTAAACTTTTTAACATTGTTTTGTGATTTTTTTTTTTTTTTAAGCTCATCAGCTGTCATTAGTGTTAGTGTGTTTTATGTGTGGCCCAAGACAGTTCTTCTAGTGTGGCCCAAAGAAGCCAGAAGGTTAGACACCCTGGTTTAGTGGCATGTTATTTAGCTTCCATATGTTCATGTGTTTTTCAGTTTTCTTGTAATTGCTTTCTACTTTCGTACCATTGTACATAATTGGAGAAGAAGCTTGCTATTTCAGTCTTACATGTTTTGAGACTTTTGTGGCCTAACATGTGACCTATCCTGGAAAGTGATCCATGTGTATTTGAAAAGAATGTATCTTCTGCTGATGCTGTGGGTAAAATATTCTGAAATTTTCTGTTTAGTCCTTCTGATTTAATGTGTCATTTAAGGACACTGTTTTTTTTTTTTTGTTTTTTTTT
>PVKE010026570.1:9445-22405 GCA_004027555.1 Craseonycteris thonglongyai
GGGACAGTTGTGGGGGGAGGTGGGAGTGGGCACTAGATATAAGGTGATGGAAGGGGAGCTGATACTGAGTGATGGGCACATAATACGATGCATGAATGATGTGAGGTGGACTTGTACATCTGTAAACTGTCTAATTGTTACCAACCAATGTAACCTCATCAAATTTAACAATAAATTAAAAAAAAAAAAAAAAAAAAAGAAAGATATCTCCATACAGACATAAATGCATGAGTAAAACTTTTTATATACAGGTAAGCTATTTTTCAACATACATAAGAATAAAGCTGAGATTAAATTGTTCTATTTTGCCATGTATAACACACTCCCATATGTAACACACACCCACATTTTTGGCCCAAGCTTTTAGGGAAAAAATCTTTTGTTTTAATTTTTAAATTCAAATTATAATTTGTTTATATTGAGGTACATGTTTTTTGTATTATAAAGGAATTTATAATGCAAAACACATTTCCTTTTAACATATTTTGGTAAAATAAATTTTATATAAAAAATAATTGTGAAACACAAAAACAGCTACAAAGTTAGAGAAAGAGAGAGTAGCAGGAAAGAAGGGAAAGGGACAAAAGGTGCCGCAGATTGTGACTTGGAGCTCGGTAGAAGGAGTGACCTGGGAGCCTGGGAACAAGGGCCAAAATGCAGCCCCTGGTGGGTTGTAAGCTGAGAGCTGACAAGGGTGGAGGTACAGGAGGCTGAAGTATAGCATAGCCCTGGATGAGTTGAGGTCTGAACCAAAGTGATTATTGTATTTCAGGGTATTATTTTGTATATAAATATCATTATTGATTTCTGGAGTCATGCCTTTAACTCATAAGCATAAATAAAATAATTAAAGAGCATTTAGATAGACATAGAATTAGTATTACCATATATTATGTGCATCCTTATTTTACTCTCACAAATTTGGGCAAAAATGTGTGCATTATACATGCAAAATACAGTACTCTGTACTGAGTTTAATAAAACATCCAAGTCTTACCCTGTACTTTATCAACTATGTCAAAAATGAGAAATACCAACTATTAAGAAATAATCTCATGGGGAAGCCGGGATGGCTCAGTGGGTAAGGTGCTCACTTTGCAGCCCCCGGGGACCAAGGTTCAAATCCCGGCCCTGGCCCTAGTGGACCCATATGCTGAACTGAGGAGTGCCTCCAGTTCAGTTCTCACCGGGGCGAGACCCTGGCCCAGTTCCTGTCCTGTGCAGCCCCGCCCACCTGTGGAAAGAAACTATGTGGAAAAAACCAATGATGTGCAACTATGGAGACTGTTCTGGGCCCTCCCCCTTCTCTCTGTCTCTGACTCTGTATCTCTCTCTCTCTCTCTCTCAGTCAAAAACAATAAATATATCTTTTAATTAATAAATAAATAATCTTATGTCATAGAAGGTGGAAAATGTCCTCAAGACATGGTGATGTTAGTGATGTGCAGTACAGAAATCTCAGAATTTTTATGGGTTTCTGTGCATATAAAAATCTTATAAATGTAATATACAGCGATCCCTCGTTTTTCGCGGTTAATGGGGACCAGAACCTTCCGCGAAAGCTGAAAAACCGCGAAGTAGGATTTGCCCCTAGGAATTTTCGTGTATGCTGGTACAAGAATGTTTTAAATATGTAAACAGTATTCATACTTTACTCATTGAAGACAAAAATTACAACAGTATATGTATTTACTTAAACGTGTCAGTGCTAATTAATAAGGTTAATGACAAAACCTTATACAGTAATAAACATGAATCAACATTGCTTTCTGAGAGAGGCGAAGAGTCTTGTGTTGGTGGAACCAAACACGCGCCTTTATGAGAGCCCGTGGGATGGACTCTGAGTCAACTCATCTCTTTGTTTGACATGCAGGGATCCTTCTCTCGCGCGCATCCACATGAAACAACGTTCCTTTCCGCCATGTGGCTGCCGACATGGTTGTATATTTTCATTTTTATTTTTTGACGAATATTTTGGGAAAACCCGTGAAGCACTGAAGCCGCAAAACATGAAGCGCGAAGTGGCGAGGGAACACTGTATATATATATATAATATAAATCATATTATATAGATGCACACATATTTATAAATTCTATTATACAAAGACTGTCTAGAAAAAAAGCCAGCCATAAATGCATTTATTTTTCACATTACATGACTAGATACTTTCCAGACATCCCTTGTATAGTATGTTATGGTTGATCCCTGAGATATGCTTATACTTCAGAGACCCACTATGGATTCAATCATCTGACATATTATTATAAGTATTATCAATGTGCTGATCATAACATACACATATCTGACAAACCACTTGAGATTATAAAATTTCCTGGGAATTTTTGTGAGCTAAACAGGAAAAAATTCATATTTAATAGATTATTCTGATCTTTTCACCATGAGCTCAGATACCTCAACTCTAATGCAGAGTCTGTTTCTGCTATAAAATTTTATTAAATAAAGAAGACATAAAAATGACAAAACTTTCCATTATGTAAAGTGATTTATATTTTAAAATGCAGTAACCCTTTAAGTTCTGTATTCATTATCCGAAGAAGAAAGCAGATCCCTTCAGCATTTCTGATGATTAAAAGTATGCTTTTAACATAACTTGGAGGAGAAATAAGCAGCAGCAATTCATTCTGTATTTTTTCTTTAGATAAAAATAATAAAGTAATAGGGGAAGCAGATTAACTTGCTAATGCATAATCTTGTCTAATTTTGGAATATATACATTTACATAATATATGATTAATTATGCATTACATGGGCAATAGCCATCTCTGTCCAGTTTAGCACCTTTGAACTTAGGTTTCTGCCTGGGGGTTAATGAGCAGGGACTGAATTTCAATAGTAAAATTGAAATCTATATTCAAACATAAAAGTTAAAGTAATAAATTCAGAGTGTTTAATGATCTCTGTAATTTTGAATCAGTAGGTGCTACTAAAAGTAGATCACCTTACCTAGATGCAAAAGATCAAATTATTCTTTCTGGTCATCTTTAAAATCACAACTATATCCATTCAATGTTCTTCTAGTGATCAGAAAAGTAAATATATATTCCAAAAGACCTACCTTTCATTCTGTAATTTGGCAAATTAGTATCTCTTTTACTACATTAAAAAGGTCTCTTTTTACCTGAACCCTAGCTCCCTTGCTCTCTTTATCCATTGTGATGGCTCTCATCAAACTTTATGCTTTATGTTTCTGGAATACTGCTTACAGTAGCTTGAAGGAAACTTTCTGCTTTGACTTTTTACTTGCTCTTTTCTCATCACACAACCACCTATATTTAGTCAGATATTAACTCTTTTCTGTGATACAATATTCTACAAACATTCATATACACAAACAGAATATAGTAAACCTTCAACTGATGTTGACTATATGTGATGAAGGGAATGATTAAAAAACTGTGTAGAATCGATTTTCTTATATAATCATATATATAAAAACTTGTATTAAATACACAGTAAGTGCAAAGACATATAGACGTATGTTAGATCCATGGGAGATATAAAAATGAGTAAGAAGAAACAGCACTTGTCTTCTAAGAGTTAGAAACTCAGGCTGGTGTAGGTTTTTAAGTAAATGTAACGTGAGACAAAATAAAATAACACCCATGAGGCAGGTGCATGTGCCCATGGATATATTGTGGAAGGAGCAATTGATTCAACTGAATAAAGAAAAGATTTCATGGGTGAGCTATGTAATCTAAAGTACAAAAGAAATACTTTAATGAGTATATAAAGGAATAGTGAACATTAGATAATTTTTCTGTTTAATTGTTCTGCATTGTAACTGTATATTCAAAGCATGCAAGAACATCAGGTAGTATGAGAAAGTTTTTGTGGCTAGAACTCAGACACACCAAAAAATATAGATGTATAGTTAGCACTGATTGTTTTCAGGTGATAGAAACAAATTGGAGTTACTTTAAAAAATAAAATTGGGATAGAGCCCAGTGTTGGTGATCTGCTAAGAATAGAGATTGTAACCAGGATATGCAAAACCATCAAGATGCTTTGCAAATCAATCTCTTTTTCTTTGTGTGTCTTACTATTTCTCCCACTTCTTTCCCAGCACTATGAAAGACCTAATATGGTCATACCATAACTCTACTACATATTTAGTTACAGTTCCTCCCACAAACAGAAAACAAGAACAAAACAAAAAGAAATCATGTCAATGATATATGTCTAAACCTCTCATCGTGGATCAAGTATTCAACACTGCTGTAATGACAAAATATAGTGCATAAACTATCTTACTCCATCCTCACAATAAAGCCTAATATTATATGCATGCTAAGAATTAGGCAATTGAGATGCTTAATGAAGTTCAGGACCTTACACAAGTTCATAAATCAAGTAATTGGGTTATTGATACTATTAGAATTTTAACATAATCTAATCATCAGGGAGACTACTTTTAACCACTATGTTTTACTATTACTACTTCATATATTTGACCTATTGTCTACCTGAGGGAGAACAAAGATTGCATAAAAAATGATATTTATTAAACCAACTGCAAATTCACATTCCTACTCTTTTCTGCTAATACCTTTTATTAAGGCTGTAATTGGCAGGCATCTCAAGTGAATAAGGACATCTGTCCACTGATAAGAGTCACAGGAATTGCATAGTATAGTTTAAAGTAGAAGTTTTTGCTGTTTCTTCCAGTAAGTACAAGATATAAAATAAATAGCAAATTCTGATTATTTCAAAATATTTTTTTAAAAAGTCAATGTCTTCCAGGAAGTGGTTAATGAGATACTTTACATTAGAGGCCTGCCAAGATTTTAAAAGGTCTTATATTCCAGCGATGAGGCTAGAAGAGACTCTACATATCAATTAATATTCCAGGTGGTTAAGAGTAGAAGGGAAATTCCACCTCCTACATAGAAGGTGAAAAAGCATCTTTTTTTTATAGGTAAAAATTTAGACTGGATTTGATTTCCATATCCTCAAAAACAAAAACAGAATACATATAGGATCAAAAAATAAAAAACTATAATCCTGCATTATAAAATACAAAGAACATAGGATTCAAGAGGTTGTAGAAAGACAGATTTCAAAACAAAATACTGCGGTTAACAGGAAAATATGGTACAAAGTATGTGTATCTTTAATAAAATTTAGGAATAAGATCATAGATCCTGCTGTAAATAATATGCCACCATTTTCATTTATATGTATTTGCATTTGAAGAGATGTGATGTGTCTTTCTGCCTTTTTTCAGTTGGCATTTTCTTTAGGAGGAAAAACTAAATTTGTCAAGAAGAAAGTGTGGGTAGGAAATTTTCATTGCAGATCTCAGCTTATAATAAATTCTCCCTCCTCTCATCTATGACATTAACCAGCCTTGAGTTTTAGTATATAGTACATATTTATATAATTGTTGGAGTAATTGGAATGTTGCAACCCATACACAATTTAGAAAGCTTTTTATGTGCTATATTTTATTATTTAAAAGCTGATGTAATCTTGGAGGATGTCAAAGCTCAAGATGTAAACATGATATAGGAGGCAAAATTCTATAGAAGTGAAATTCCTTAAGGTAAAAAATATCAGAGATATGGGGAAGCCGGGATGGCTCAGTGGGTTTAGCACTCACTTTGCAGCGCCAGGGACCGGGGATCGAATCCCGGCCCCGGCCCGTGCGGACCCATATGCTGAACTGGGAGCTCCCCCAGTTCAGTTCTCTCTCTGTCTCTGTATATCTCTCTCTCTCACTCTCTGTCAAAAATAAATAAATAAATATTTTAAAAAAAAAAAAATATCAGAGATATGTAGCAGAAAGTTAGACAATAATCTCCATAGATGTTGAACAATGTAAATCACGAAAGATGTTGGAATGAGCCATTGATGAATAGATAATTACTAAATATGGCAAGAAGATATGGAATAAACCAATAGCACTCTGTAAAGAATAGTACATGAGGGGGAAGCCAGGATGTCTCAGTGGGTTAAGCGGGGAAGGCTCAGTGGGTTAAGCGCTCACTTTGCAGCGCTGGGGACCGAGGATCAAATCTGGCCCCGCCCGTGCGGACCCATATGCTGTACTGGGGAGTGCCCCCAGTTCAGTTCTCTCTCTCTCTCTGTCAAAAATAAAAAAATTATATATATATATATATATATATATATATATATATATAAAGATTAGTACATGAGAATGAGTATGCAGTGTGTTATAGTAGTAATAGGAACTGGAAATTTGCGTTATAAGAGTAATAGTAGTACATGAAATGCGAAAATGGGCACTGTTTATTTAAGGAGGCGTACTCAAAGGAAAAGCTTTCCAATAGCAGAGTCCAGTTAAGATTACAAAATAAACAATTTAACTGAAAGTTAATTTGTATTGATGGTGGACAGAGCTTCAGAAAGACATGACAAAGGAGTTTGAGATGGTGAATACATTTCTTAAATATATAATGAATACCAACTCTGTACCAGAGAATCAGAATGTGTTGAATCCATTAAGTTCTAAGCATTGGTTTTGATGATGAACACAACGGGCAAAGTCATACATATACCTAAAATGGAACATGCTTCAAAAGCATAAAATGAGATGTATTCATTATTTATGGCATCTCCTTATGACAGCATTTTGATAGGGCTATGTTTTATCTCAGTGATAACTGCATCCTAAGCTCCTTTTTTGTTTCAACATTAGACCTACAACATTTTTAAGTTGGTTTAAATGTTTGAAGCAATGTGCATAGACACCAGGTAAAGATCACAGTATTAAAGTTCCCTCAACATTAGATATTAAAAGTATAAATTCTTGAGGTCCTGCTTAGTTCTAATTATTTCTTTAAAAAGTACTCTGATAAGCAATTACAAAAGAAAATATACATTCACATATCTGGATTACACTTTCCTTAAATTATCTGAAGATAATTATATTATCCTCAGAAGTGCTACAGTGAAAGGCACAATGTGAAGATCTACACACAGCAAATAGAAAAGCTGCCTCTCATTGACCTGTGTTGGTAATGTGGGGAGTTCCCTTTGTTTATTTTGTAGGTCATGTGTTGAACTTTTTATCATCCTTGGTTTTCAACTAGATACCCCTAGAAATGGCTATAAGTTTTTCATACTAGGTGTTTAAATATTCTACTATACTTAAGATATACGAAAACCTGGATTTGGCAGATTTTGTCCTCAACTGTCACTGAATATGTTACAATTGTGATAAACCACAATAGTCTCTTTTGGGTAAAGTAGGTTTTATAAAAATCAGGTATTCACAAGATAATTATGTTATCATCTCATTCTCTTCCCTTTTTTATTTAGTTTTGACTAGTACTTATCTATAACAAATATGTATAGTTGCTATGGACAAAAGTTTCTATTTCCTATTTCATTTAGATGAGAAGTTTCTGGAGAGGACAAATGTGATTAGAAAAGGATGGAATGGTAAAAGGACATTATAAGCCCAAACATAAGTGTGAAGATGTTTGTTACCAGTTAGGTCACATATGTTATGACTATAAATAGAAAAGTCTGACCATATAGAGAGAACATAATTTTTTTTCTTGAGAAGATCTATAAATTGTGATTATGCTATTTCCTATGACTAAATTGTATCAGTGAATTCATTGAACATACTGTTAATTTTTTGTTATTACTGGCCAACGCATCCATGAATAATTTCTTTATACCTCTATGTTACAAGAAATCCTGGTAAGTTTCACAGAGTAGAACTAATCCTTAGCAAATTCATTTGCAAAGCATTCAATATAAATTTTGAACACCAAGCAGAATAATCTAGGTCTGAAATATTGCAAAAGTTACTTGAAACACTGGAAATGCCCATTTATGGGAAATAAGAATCCTAACAACTTCTGTGTAATTGTACTTGTCAGCAGCACCTACCATGTGAATGTAAGTTTTGAAGGACTACATTTATTATGTCAAAGGCAAATTAGCAGCTGCTCAAATAGAGATGGTAGAATTTTAATATAACATCTGCAAAACAGCTTTACATATCTAAAATCAACTTTTTCTCATGCCAGAGAGCTTTCAGTGAGTTTCACTAATAAACATTTCACTGCATATGCCTCATACAGTATTTCATACTCTCTATAGTAACAGATAATTTAAATGGTATGATTGAGCTCAAAAACCATATCACTGAGATTAATGTATCTCCTTTATACCCTTTCAAATAAACTCCAAGATTAGTATAATCCTTCTCTAATTTATATCAGTCTTACAGTTCCATGTTAGTTTCTTACCAATATAGGCCTGGATGCATGACTAGGCTATGACTGGTTTTCTAGTCTCTAATAAATTTAATATTTTTGTTGTTGTTGTTATATTGCATTCTTTTCACAATGAGTATCCTCTTGGAATTCTAAGAAAATGATAGCCCAGTAACAAAAGGTATCCAAGCCCTGCCACAATAAAATAAAACAAAACAAAAATAAAATGAGAATAAAAAACTTTCACAATAAGAAAATTCAGGTAGGAACTGAGATAAAGAAAAGTATTATCCACATACCACATACACACAAAAAATATATATATATCCCCCACCCCCTTAGGTACAAAGCAAGATGAACAAATTGGAAAATGGCAGCAAAGAACACAAGTCCTAGAATGAGAGAACCATTCTATATCATGACCAATTATAAAGAAATCTTGAAAACAAATGAACAAAAATAGAGAACAGACAAGAAGGTTTCAAACTTGGAGCCACACCTAAAGAAAGCATGTAGGACCTGAGCATTTTCTCTTTTTTGAATTTTCAGAATATGGCAATGTCATATCAGAAAAAAAATTGGCTCCTCTTCTCAACTGAAAGTCTATCTCTTTAGTTTGGTGAGGAGAAAATTGGAAAGAATAGACATGGGCAATCTCCATTTGTAGCAACTATTGCTTTAGCAGACCAAGAATGAACCTTTGGGAATTACACAGCTTTGGAATCCACAGGACTCAGAGAACCTGTGAGCTGTGCACCTCTTCTCGGACTCTGCTTTCCACAGCACTGCAGCATCTTATCTTGATTTGGACAAGTGTTTTTTTGAATCTGAAGAACAATTCCATAGAATTGTAGAGCATCCCTCTGACTACATCCAAAAAGAAATCAGAGGACAGATATGTTATATAGAGAACTGACAATCCTGAAAACATAGACCTAGTCTACGAAACAGGAGATGCCAGTGATGTAGAGAACATTCATCTTAGAATGGTGAAATAAAATTATTGAAAAGGGCAGAGCTCATCTAATGTATATAAAGGAAATTATGATCAAAATGTCTGTGAAGGTCAATCTCAAAATGCCCCTCCCTTTCCTGGTTGAAAATCATTGGCTACTAGCCCAGTTAATGAAGTGAGGATGGTGTCTTCCTCAGGTGGTAATACCCTAAAATTAAGGCCAAAACTAGAGTGAAGAGAAAACAGTGAACAACTTTGCAAGATTTCTTAGTTGAAGAAATTGACCCAGAAATTAATGGAAGGTAGAAGAGGGGGAGAAAAATAAAGACCTCTTCAATAAAAGAGGTATTTTGCAAATAGACAAAAGTTACATGTTTTGGAAGTAACCATACTTAATTACAAAAATTTGAAAAGTTCCTGCTATTTCAGAAAAAGCTTCTAAAGGTGGACGATATTTTTTTTAAGTATTAAGGAAAGATTCAGTTTTCAGTTATAACAACGATTCCAAAGCCAATGTGCAGATTTAATTATCTGGGGAGAAATTTGTTTAAATACTTATATAATGCCAGATATATTTAATTTTTGGTTGAAAATAAGTATCAGTATTTGAGGACCATTAAAAATGAGGAGGTAACATGAAAAAAAGAATTGGTGAATATAAGTTTAATGGCTGAAGATGAAGAATAACTGAAGATAGGGGATGGGAGGATAGCTCAGCAGTTGAGTGCTTGCCTTGCAATTGTTAGGTCTGGGGTTTGATTTCTACCCCAGCCTGTGCAAACCAATATGCTGAACTGTAACATAACTGGTAACCAATGGGATGGCTCAGCAGTGAAGGTTCTCGCCTCCCTTGCAGGAGGCCCTAAGTTTGGTTCCCACTCCACAGGGACCCCACATCCACTTGTGTGGAATGAAATAATTTCACAAGTAATGATGTACAACTGTGAAGACTGCTCTGGGTCCTCCTCCCTTCTCTCTCTCTCTCTCTCTCTCTCTCTCTCTCTCTCTCTCTCTCTCTCTCTCTCTCTATCTCAAAACAATAAAATAAATCTTTAAAAAATTTCTTATAAAAAAAAAAGAATAACTGAAGCTACAATTGAGAGACACTTGGAAGAGAGACAACATCAGCAGAAGCCAGGAATGATAGACAGGGTTGATAGATACCAAAAGGGTAGAATTGTAAAGGAGTTTTATTAGTTTTTTATTACTGCCAGTACAAGTTGCCACAAAATTAGTGGCTTAAAAAAACACACACATTTATAATCTTGCAGTTCTATTATTCAGAAATTTGACACAGGTCTCACTGGGCTAGAGTTTAAGTGTTGACAGATTAGGTTACTTCCTAGACTCTAGGAAAATCTATTTTCTTGTTTTCTTTTAGCTACTAGAGGTTGCCTACAATCCTTGGTTGCTTACATTCCTTTGACTCATTCTTTTTAAAAGTCAACTATGTTCAGTCACTTTGTGCTTTTCTTTCTACATAAGTTTTTCTGACCTTCTTCCTCTCCTCTTACTCTTCAAAGAACCATTGTGATTACTACACAGTTCTCAAACACATAATCCAATGAATTCTCTATTTTCAGGTAATATGTAACTTAATTACATCTGCAAGCTTAGTTCCCCTTTGCTATGCAACCTACCCTATACATAGTTCTGGAGAATAAGATACAAACATCACTGGGGAGAGGTATATATTTTCTATCATAGAGAGGTATTTCAAGGAATAATAGGAACTTAGGGCTCACCTATGGTACCTACAATTGAGATGAATAATCAGATTTTATTTATCTGATGTTCTTATCTCTACAGAAATATGTTGCCATATCTCTTTGACTTAATTTCAAAATACAGAGAGTTAAATTAGAGAATCTTGAAATGTGACATTGAAAACTTAAGGTAAAAGCAGCATGACGTGGAAAAAGTTGATGAGAAACTCAATTGTGAAGACATTAAATGACCCCACTGTCTCAAATGAAAAATGCTAAGACATAGCATTTTTCAAAGTAACATTTATGTAAATCAATGCATATGTTAACATTCAGAAATCAGAGATTAAAGTCTGGAGAGCTTTGCAAGGATACTGTTAGTTGCTTAAGCTTTATATCGGGCACCTAGTAAATATTATCTTTGACTATTACTTTTCTTGCTTTACATGGTGTCTCCAGCTCTATTTATGCAAACATCCTGGTTCATTCTAATTATGGTTCAGGTATATATAGTAGACTCTTAGTTAACTGGCACCCATGCTAGATAAATATATTAGTTGTATTATTTCTTTGTTTTATTTTTCCAGTTGCATGAGGGTGCCAGTTGCTTGAATTCCAGGTAATAAAGAAGCTACTGTATAAGCTTTTAATATTGTAGGCTTTTTTTTTAGCAAGCTGCAAAGTTCCAGTTTATACTGTCTTGATTTATTAAATTTATTATTTAATATTAATATCATTTACACACTTTCAGTGTTTTGGCTAATGAACTCCTAGTGGCTACACATAGAACGTCACTTCCTGTTAGGATATACCTGCCTTGAACAGCATAATGCTTAGATAGATCACAACTCGGCCAGTAAGTTCTTGAAAACAAAAATTAAAATAAAAAACTAACACCTCACCAGAGGAAATAAGTATGGAATATATCAAGGTATTTGATGAAAGAGAAAGTGAGAAATTGTGAAGAGAATAAAGAGACTTAAATATTTTGTTGTGTTTTATGTTCTACAGAGAACATAAAAATAACTTACAGATAAATACAACTAAAGAGAAAATACATACTTAAATTTTTATTAAATGTATTATATCAAGAAACCATCTTTATACTTGCCATATTTGAGAATATAATATATACTTGCTCATAAAAAAAATCAATAATTTTTTTCATCTATTACCAGAAAAAGCAAGCAAACTCAAGAGTCTAATCTATACTTTCAATGATTCTCCTGAGTAATATGAATATCACTAGGTATTTATTATTAAAATAAACATTACAACTCTAAGTGGATCTTTAGGAATGTTTATTCTCTCTCTCTTTTTTTTTTTTTCCTCAGAGACATACAGAGTAGACTCTGGAGTAAGCCTATTAAACTTTAAACTCTGGCACTTCCCCTAGCTAATATTATACTTTGGAAAAGTTATATAAATTCCCATGTGTAAAATGGAAATAATAACAATATCTTCTTCAAAGGGATATTATAAAGATTAAATGGAATAATGCATATAAAATACTTAGAACTATACCAGTGACAAAGTAAGTACTCCTTAGGTATTTTCATTATCTGAACTTAAGATCCAGCTGATAATAAACATTTAGTGTAAATATGTTGAAGATTACCTTAATTCACAATTGGCTATGCATTTATACTTGCAAGTTTAATTTCTTTGTACAGAACCTAATGTTATAATGACCATCAATTAGTAACCATTAACTGAATCAGTGTTGCAATTTTTATACTGCACAGGTACAATGTACAAGTATGTTGCCATTTATCTCAAGTTTTAAATGGAATTTTTCCCTTTTAAGAAGTATATTAATTAACTGGATAATTATTTTTCCCCATGTAAAACTTGAGTGGTTACTGTAAAATAGCTATATTGTTACAGAGTTCAAAACTGAAAAGAGTTATATCCTCTTTGAAGTGCTTTGCCATATTTTTTGCTTTTTTGTTTTGATTTATTGGGTCAAATTGACTTAATCAGTTGGAAAGCCATAAGGCCTCAAATTGACTTTGAATTAGAAGAAAGATTATCCTGGGTGGGCATGTTCTAAGTGAGTGAGCCTTTAAAGAAGAGTAGGCCTTT